>BPLR01003522.1:0-62354 GCA_021605095.1 Caerostris extrusa
GCATACATGGCATTGCTTTAATACCATTTAGATTATTATTACAATGGTATGAAGACTTCTTAGATGAATAATACGAACTAATACCATTTCTTATTATTAGAATGGTATGAAATCTTTAGTCATTCAAGCTATGGGCTTGCATGCATTCGTTTATTAGAATGGTATGAAGCTCCTCATTTGAAACGATGATATTTTAAAAATAAATTTTAATACGAAGCAAAATAATTTTTACTGACAAATGATTAATAATTTTGTATAATAGTTTTTGTGTATTTGTTTATAATTCTGCCATTTGTTGAATGCGAAATTAAATTGTATATTGAAAATATTTTATGCTAATTTTTAACCTACAGAAAATAATTTATTATATTTAATAAAAAAAAATCGCTATTTGTTTGAGTCTTCCAAGTCATTTTGTGCACATTTATTAATTAGAATTTTGTGGGAAGTTTTAAATTTAAATTTTTAATTTTAGTAGGCATCAAAATAATTTTCACAAAACACTATTAAATTTTTTTTTATATAATCTTATCATTCCGTCATTGTTTAAAAGAAAAACAAATGAAATACTCATATAGATTCAATAAAAGTAGATGTTACACTAATTTTGTTACAGTTTTAAATCAAATTCTTTTTTTTTTTTTTGTCAGAAACCATTTTATGAATTACTTAATTAGTAGAATTGATCTATTACTAAATTTTTCATACTGCAAACATTTAAAATGCTTCATATACAAGAATATTGTTTAAATGTTATACAAGGTTATACTTTAAATCTACAGAGATAATGATTATTAAAAGTCCTACCATGAGAAATTGTTACAAAAATGAAAAAGTTGCATTTCCATTACATTTTTTTCAACAAGTGATTGTGAGTATTCTGGTTCTCGTGCTTTGCAGTTATTTACAATCTCTCATTCAGTGCATAAGACTACAAATAAGCACCTAATATTCTAGCTTAAATAATTTTCATTTGATTTTTTTTATTTCGTAAACTGATAGATGAAATTTAACAAACAATAAAATTTATTTTATAATCTTATAAAAATAGAAAAAATGCAAATAAATTCGGTTAACACGAACACAAACACATTTTTTATCATTATTATTATAATTGTCTCCGCACACAACATTTCTAAAAACTTGCAATAAAATTTTTTAATAAGCTGTGAATGAAAAAAAAAAACCAAGACAAACGAATGTAAGCGTATAATGTTTTCATGAAAATTGTTTCACATTTTATGATATTTTTAAAATTTATAATGCTGTTAAGAATCCAGCATTATCTAAATTGTAAATTACTTGTTCAAAATTAAATTTATTTAATATTACAAGAGAAAAAAATATATTTAGCCACTATTATTACTACTATTTTTAGTTTATTATTATTATTATTATTTATTTTATTTATATATTTACTTTTTTATTTATTAATTTTATATAGATGCCCATAAAGTTCATCCTTAATTTCAGAAACTTAACACAAAGCAACTGAGAAGGCAGATAAAATATTACATAAAATGATGAATTATTTGCTACTTTTTTTCTGCCTTATTTAATTTTTAATTTAAAACATCTCCTTATATGGGCAATAGTAGTTTCATGATACACATTACAGATGACACTTGATTTCTTGCCATGTTCCCTGTAGCAGACACTCGTGACTGGATGGCACAATACCATTAGTGGATCCTCTGCTTTGATGAGTCTTGTCTCATACCTTGTTCCATATAGATATTCAATTCCTTTATTAGGTCACACTCTCCCCTCTATATATCTTGTTCATTTTCAATCGTTTAATAAAAGTTTTCTTTTTTATTCATCCACTCCAAGTTCAGATACATTATTTTTAAACTTGTAGGGGATGACACTGGATGTGAATGAGGTTTTTTTTCAAATATTAATTCAGCAATTCAATTAATTCATTCATTTTAGTTTTCTTTTTTTTTTAGATGTAAGTTGCATGTATCTACCCATAGATGGCGCCAGATGTAAGAGGAAAATTTCAACTTTATTTATTAAGGACTTTCTGCAATAGAGTGAAAAAAAAATAGGAATGACTTAAATTTTTTTTTTTTATATTACTTGGTTTTAACATAGCTTCGTACACCAGATATCACTTCTATCGATTTTTTTTCTAAGGGGTTATATTAAAGATGTCAGTGATCCTCTACTTTCTGATCATTGCCTTCTGCTACATGAGTCATACCTCATACATTTGTTCGATACAACATATCTTTAAGAAAACCCCATAGAAATAAATCGAGGGATATGTACGATGGTACAAGATGATACTTGTGTATTCAAGATAATGGATAATGGATGTTAGGTTATGTTAAAGATATCGTATATCAAATAAAAGGTATGATACATATTTAAAACAGATTAACACTGATGGCATTGATAAGAGTATGCTAGTAAGAAATCAGTACCATTTGGATGTGCTTGGTGCAGTTAGTGGTGTCCATATAAAGATATATTAAATTAGCTTAAATTAAAATTATATTAATCAAAAAATATTAAATGCATATATCTCATTTTGTTATACTTTTCACTTTCATTTGTCTTAGTAAAATGCATTTGAATTTGTAAAGAGACTTTATAGGTACAATGTATTTTTGCATTTGGTAGTTACATATCTATAATCAACAGTGATTGTATGAGTTAAATTCAGTGGTTCTAATTATTGATGCTAGTGTATGATAGATACAAGGTTGTGTTAAAAATATCATATATCGAACGAAGGCACTAATACTGTACATATTTAAAGCAGATTATCACAGTATTGATGAGGGTCTGCTACAGTGAACATGTTAAGAATTGAGTACCATCTTGATGCTTGAGCAGTTCAAGATGGTGTCTATATAAAGATATATTAAATTAACATTAAATAAAAAAAAAAAAAAAAAATTAAATACATACGTCCCATTTTGTAATAATTTTTATTTTCAATTGCTTTTTAACAAATGTTGGAAATTGTAAAAAGAGACTTTAAGGGCTCAATGTATTTCTGCATTTAGTACTACATATCGCTAATTAACAGTGATTTTTATAAGTTAAATTCAGTGGTCTAATTATTATAGACAAGATAGCATTGGTGTACGATGTATACAAGGTTATGTTAAAGCTATTGTATATCGAACGAAGTCACTATGCATATTCAAAGCAGATTATCACCGATGGTATTGATGTGTGTATGCTAGAAAATCGAGTACCATTTGATGTGATTGGTGCAGTTAGTGGTGTCCATATCAAGATACATTAAATTAACTTTAAATTAAAAATTGTTAAATACATCTTAGTTACATAGTTCTCATTTTGTAATAATTTGCACTTTCATTTGCTTTTTGTAATAAACGTTGAAAATCGTATAGAGACTTTTTATGTACACAATATATTCCTCGCATTTAGCAGTTACATATCGATTTTTATAAGTTAAATTCAGTAGCCTAATTATTATAAATATTTACGAGTATTGTTTGAAAACAACATTTTTTTCTATCTCAGATTGGAGAAAATCAATATATGTAAAAAAAAAATGCATAAACTTAGATAAAAGACTCTTGCCATTACTTAAAAATATGAAATTTAATGACATTTTTTTTTTCTAGACTAATAGTATAATAGTAATGATGAGAGCGATATAAATTTATGGTAATTTTTTTAGAATGATCAAAAACGTATTTTCAACACTCACTTGTTTATTCAAGATTTATAAGCCGAAAAATATCAAACCCTGTCAAAAATATTATATTTGGACAGGTCTTTTTTTACTTTATGAGTTTTTTTTTATGAAAGTTTTTTTTTTATTTTATGTAATATACAGCACAAACAATACATTTTTTTCGTCGTCGCATATATCGATACTTAAAAATGTTTTAGACGTTTGTTTCTCCACTGAACATTTGCACAAGTTTGTTATTTTTTTTTTTTCCATACATCGCATGTTTTCTGAGTAAGATAAGAATTTAGCCTCAAGTTCAAATGGCAATTTCAATCCAAGGTCATTGATTGAAGGTCAATGACTAAATTTAGATGAAAGAACAATTGCAACGTTTTTCCTTAGAAATATACACAATAATTTAGAAATCAAAGTATATAATTTTTACCGACAGTATTCATTGTCACTGGTAATATATTACATGGAAAGCTTGTTGTTAATGCTTGTATATAATTAATATATTCAATAAATAATTCAGTTAAATGCAATATGTTTTGTCAGTCGATTCTGTCAATTTTTAAATATTTTTCTTCCGCAATGATTATATTTAAGAAAATATAATTAAAAATGGAAACATTTTATTAATGTATAGATGAAAAATTGGCAAAAATAAAAAAAAAAAAATTTAAAATGGAAAGTCTTTGAAATTTTATTGCTTTTAATTTTTTAATTCCTACATGGCAAAAAAAAAAAAAAAAAAAAAAAAAATGATTCTATGACCTTTTTTTTTTAACAGTTTTGTACAACTTGATGATACTGTTTTATATCTTAAACAATGTTTCAGAATCACGGTTAAAAAAAACAATTTTAAACAATATAATAATTATATCTTTTTTTATTTAAGAAAAACAATTTGAATTGAAATAAATGTTAAATTTATAAGTTAAATTGTCATAAAAATTTCAAAATGGGAAGACTGAAATTTTAAAAATAATATTTTTCAATTTTTAATTCTAGATATATGAAAGCTAAAAACAATCTACGACTTTCTATTTTTTTAACAATTCTGTACAATTTGATGATACTATTTTTTCATATCTTAAAACAATGTTTTAGTATCATTTTTTAAAAACATTTTTAAACAATACAATATTTTTTATTTAAGAAAACAATTTGAATTGAAATAAATGTTAAATTCATATATAGTTAAGAAATTGGCATAAAAATTCAAAGACTATTGCTATATTTAAGAATATTACTGTGAATTTTTAATTCCTAGATGGCAAAAACATTCTATGTCTTTCTATTTTTAACAATTTTGTAACTTGATAATACTGTTTTTATATCTTAAACAATGTTTTAGCATCATTTTTAAAAAAGCATTTTTAAACAATATAATAATCTTTTTTTATTTAAGAAAACAATTTGAATTGTAAATGTTAAATTCATATATAAGTTAAAAAATTGTCAATTTTATTAATGTATAAATTTACAAAAAATAAAAATTCAAAATGGAAAGACTGAAACTTTAAAAATATTGTTTTTCAATTTTTAATTCCTAGATATATGAAAGCTAAAAAACAATCTACGACTTTCTATTTTTTATTTTAACAATTCTCTACAATTTGATGATACTGTTATACTGTTTTTAATATCTCAAAACGATGTTTTAGAATTTTTTAAAAACATTTTTAAACAATATAATAATTCTATCTTTTTATTTAAGAAAACAATTTGAATTGAAATGAATGTTGAAATTCAATAAGTAATTAATTCAGTATTCATAAAGTAATCTATTTGCAGTAAATAAACGACAAATCCATATATAACTTTTTTTCTACAACAATTTTAATTTCCATACTGGCTAGCTATTGTTTTTAGAAGTGGCCTAAATCCTAATATTACTATCACTACAATTGAAATAAAAATAGAGCTGTTAAAATGGATAAACTACTTTAAAAGATTTGAAGCAGAACAAAGTAACACAGATTTTTTAATACGACTTTTAATTAAAAACGATACTGATGAATAAATAATTTAATTAAAATGATACAATATTAAAACAGATACTATATTAAAATGATACAATATTAAAATATCAGTTAATTGACATTAACAAGCTTTTTTCGGAAACCTCAACGATTTCTAACCAAAATTTCAAACATTTCAAATTCTCGAGCTATAGATGAATCTTTAAAGCTATTTTCTTTCGAGCTCTAGATCTATCTTTAAAGCTTATTTTCGAGCTTTCTATATCTTTAAAGCTCTAGATCTATCTTTTAAAGCTTATTTTACATAATTAAAGTAGGACACGACAAAAGAATTAATTCTGATAGTGAAAATTTCAGATCTAGTGTTTCTCCGTCAACCCAGAAGAGAGAAATTCCCTTGCAGTAAATAAACGAGCTCTTCTCATGCGTATCGCTAAACCAGAATCGTGCCAAGTACACGCAGCCACCTCTACTACTACTGCTCACACTTCAGGTGACGTCATCCCTTCTTACGTCACCCGACCGGTTTCCGTGACGTCAGGGCTGCCCGACATTGGTCGGAAAAAGTTTGCGGTTTTCTGCGATAAGAACTGTAGAGACAGTAAAAGTTGAATGCCGTGCGCATGCGCAACGATTGAAAACTGTTGACTGTTAAATACACAAATAGGAACTTCATTTTCACGTGATTTTTTTTTTTATTAAACTGTTTGTTTATTAATTAATTTTTTAAATGACTCCAACTTGTATTTCTTTTTTGCACTAGGTAAACTTTCATGTAATAATTTATACATGTTTTTTAAAATTTAAAAAATACTTTAGAGAAAAGTAAATGTAAATTTATAAATTTAAATAAATTTATTTATAGGATTGTAACTATTAAACATATAAGTAGGATATTTTAATAGAGAGCAAAAAAAAAAAAAAAAAAAAAAAAATCCCTATAAAAAAGGAATTCGGGAAAAAAGAAACTTTGCTAAAAAAATAATTAATCAAAAGTTAATTGTTTTTGTCTTAAAATATAAATTTAATTCATATTTAATTACTAATATTCAACTATATATATATACACATTATTACTATTAGTTTATTATTATTAGTTTATAATATCTTTTGGAAATAAAAAAAAAAAACATCTAGAAATAAATTTTTAAAAAAAATATTTTCTAATAATTTAATATATCGTCCGTTTAATTACTCGTCGAATTTATAAATTATTCATTTGTGTCTTTATCGAAAAAAAAAAAAAAAATAATAAATAAATAAAACTAAGAAATTACAAGAGTGCTTCGTAAATTCATCTGTTGCATTTTTCGCCAGACATGCGCAGTGGGCAGTTATTACTGCCCCTCATTCTTCCGCCTTTTCGCCTCAGACTCCGTCAACTGTTGCGGACGATTTCACTTCACTGGTAGTTTCGAGGTGCCCTCACGAGGGTGATGCTTCGAGTTTCGATTCTTGGCGGATGTTTTCGAATTGCTGGTGTAGAGTTGGAACAGCCCTAGGGGGAAGATGAGTCCGAAGTTCTTCGGTGGAAATCGTTTGCTGGATTATCGCTGTGCCTGCTTTCGACGTGGATTGTTGTTTTCTTCCTATTCATCGGTTTTCTTGTTGCTATGGTTGTTTACGTGTTGCTGCTCGGCAACATTTTGAGCAATTCTCATGGCTTGGCCAACCTTAAAATAAACAAGAAATGTATGTACTTAATCGAGTGTGTATTTACGTAGCAAATTTATCATTATCAATATATAAAGTGATCAGGATTATGCTTTTCATTTTATTTAGCCATCTAGAAAGTTATTGGAGTTAATTTTGGATTTAAGTATGGGTGAACTGTTTCGAATTGAATTTGTGGTTTAGGTAACTTTTTTTTTTTCCCCAGAGATTTTTTTTTTTTTTTTTTTTTTTACGTGTTTGTGATGTGTGTATGTAGTTCTCTAAGATTTATATTATTGTATTTATTTGAATAATTTTAAATTATATATAAAGTGATCAGGATCAATATTTAAAGTGATCAGGATTATGTCAGATAGCTTTTCATTTCATTTAGCCATCTATAAAGTTATTGTCAATTTTCAGATTTAAGTGTGGGTGAACTTTTATTTATCTGTTTAGGTAACTTTTTTCCCTGAGATTAAAAAAAAAGTGTTTTATATGTTACGTAATTCTACAAGTTAATTTTGATTATAAATTAATATAGGTGAAAGCTTTTCATTTATTTATTGAAGTTATTGGAGTTTAGATTGTGAACTGTTTTTTTCCCCAGAGTTTAGGTTTTTTTTTTTTTTTTTTTTTTTTTATGTGTGTATGTAGCTCTATAAGATTTATATTGTTGTTCTTATTTGAATAATTTTAAATTATATATAAAGTGATCAGGATTAATATTTAACGTTATCAAGATTATGTCAGAAAGCTTTTCATTTTAGTGAGCTATCTCGAAAATTATTGGAGTTAATTTTGGATTTAAGTATGGGTGAACTGTTACGAATTGAATTTGTTGTTTTGGTAACTTTTTTTTTTACGGGCGTAATATGTATATTACGTTTATTACAATACGGTTGATATTATTGTACTTATTTGAATAATTTTAAATTATATATAAAGTGATCAATACCAATATTTAAAGTGATCAAGATAATGTCAGAAAGTTTATCATTTTATTTAGCAACCTAGAAAGTTATTGGAGTTAATTTTGATTTTAAATATGGGTGAACTTTTCGAATTGAATTTGCGGTGTAGGTAATTTTTTCCCCCAAATTCTTTTTAGTGTTGTGTGTGTATGTCGTTCTATAGGATTTATATTATTGTACTTATTTAAATAATTTTAAATTATATATAAAGTAATTAGGATCAATATTTAAAGTAATCAGTATTATGTCAGAAAGTTTATCGTTTTATTTAGCCATCTATTATTGGAGTTCATTTGGGATTTAAGTATGTGTGAACTGTTTTGAATAGAATTTAGGTAACTTTTTTTTCTCACAGATTTTTTTTTCGTGTGCTCTGTGTGTATGTAGTTCTATAAGATTTATATTATTCTATTTATTTGAATAATTTTATATTATATATAAAGTGATCAGGATCAATATTTAAAGTAATCCGGATTATGTCAGATAGCTTTTCATTTTATTTAGCCATTTAGAAAGTTATTGGAGTTAATTTTGGATTTAAGAATGATTGAACTGTTACGGTTTGAAATTTCGGTTTAGGTAACTTTTTTTTTTTTTTTCCCCCAGAGATTTTTTTTTTTTTTTTTTTTTTTACGTGTGTTATGTGTATCTGTAGTTGTATAAGATTTATATTATTGTATACTTATTTGAATAATCTTAAATTATATATAAAGTGATCACGATTATGTCATAAAACTTTTCATTTTATTTAGCATTTCTAGAAAGTTATTGAGTTAGTTTTGGATTTAAGAATGGATGAACTTTTTCGAATTGCGGTTTAGGTAACTTTTTTTTTCCCAAAGGTTTTTTTTTTTACGTGTGTTATGTGTGTAAGTAGTTCTATAAGATTTATATTACTGTGTTTATTGGAATAATTTTAAATTAAATGAAAGGATTATTTTTAAAAATGAATGCATTATTTGTTACAAAAGATTAGTTTTATTTGTAATAATTTAACAAGGATATTTTATTTAAATTATCATATAAATTACCAGTTACTAAGATAGATACTTCATGTTAGTGATTCACATTTTATAAGAATAGCAGTTTAAGAAACGTCTTAAAACTTTTTATTTCTTTTTTTTTTTATCGTCCCACATTATGACAAAAATATCTGAATATTTTTATTTTATTTATTTTTTTGTGTGTGGTTTCAAACAATAGGATGGCAACTAGTCTCTTTCTTCTACAGTTATTTGGCTGTTACTCTAGAATTCGGAGCTAAAATTGTCCCAAAGTTATTTTTTGGGGGATTGATTCTGAATTATCTTCTTCAGTTAAAAGTGTAATAGTGGTAAATCAGTAATAGTGGAGCTTTAATGCGATGTCATTAATACTAAACAATCTCTTAAGTCTATGTTTTTCCCTTTTGAACTAGATTTATTTTTGCTATTTTCTTTTCTTTTAACTAATATATTTTAAAATTGTAAATTTAAATATAAATATCTAATAAAAGTCTAGTAGTATTTTTTCATTTTTTTTTTCTGTTACTAATGTATTTTAAAATTGTAAATTTAAAATAAGTATCTAATAATAATGTAGACGTATTTTTGCTATTTCTTTTCTTTTAAATAATATATTTTAAAATTGAAAATTTAAACATAAATATCTAGTAATATTATAATAGTATTTTTGCTATTACTTTTCTTTTAAATAATATATTTTAAAATTGTAAATTTAAATATAAATATCTAATAGTAATGTAGTATTTTTTCAGTTTTTTTTCTTACTAATATATTTTACAATTATAAATTTAAATATAAATATCTAATAAAAATATAGTATTATTTTTTCAATTTTTTTATTTTATTAATATATTTTAAAGTTGTAAATTTAAATATAAATATTTAATATTAATGTAATAGTATTTTTGATATTTCTTTTCTTTTTAACTAATATATTTTTAAAATTGTAAACTTAAATATAAATATCTAATAAAAATGTAATAGTATTTTTTCAATTTTTTTTTTTTTTTTTTACTAATGTATGTTAAAAGTGTAAATTTAAATATAAGTATCTAATAATAATGTAGTCTTATTTTTCCTATTTCTTTTCTTCTACTAATATATTTTTGAAATTAAAAATTTAAATAAAAATATTTAATAGTAATGTATTAATGTTGTACTATGTTATTATGTTCACCAAACATATTCTGTCTTTAAATTTTTGCTTTGTGATCGTTGACTTAATGATATTGATTAAAATGATGAAATCTTCAACATTATTATAACCGTCAACCCTTATTGAGCATTTATTTTAAATTGTGTTTTTTCCCTTTATTTCAAAAGTTATATATTTTATGCTGATATATGTTTACAGTTTTTACAATGTCATTTTTATTTTAACAAAGAACGTGTTTATAAGTAATTTAACAAATTTAAAGTGAGAACACACAAAAAAAAAAGGATAACAATACAGACATTTGTTATATTCTTAATAATTACTAACATTTTACTAAAAATTATTATTTATTTATTTTTAATTAAAATTTATTTATTATTACTAAAATTTTTGTTTACAATTGATTGTTTAGTTAACAACAAATCAATCAAGAAAACAACTCATAATTTAAAAATTAATTGAATTTTCGTTTACTGCAGTGAAAACGCAATTGAAATTATTTTATATATTTATCGTTGTATTTTTGAATTTGTTAAAATTTTTTCTTTGTCAGATTGGATTGGTCTTATTGATACTTATTAAATTAGGAGTAAAACGATTTAATCATATTTTATTTTAATTATTTTTTATTAATTAAGAAGATAAGAATGTCAATTCACTGCTATTTAGTTCTATATATAAAAACCCCATTTTATTTTTATTGTTTAAATTACACCATGGATTCTTTAGTTGTAATTTGATGGAATAGATAATATTATAATTATATTCATTTATTAATTTTATAATCAAATCAAATTTTTTTAATTCAAATTCTGCAATTGTATTTCAAAAATAATACTAAGAAAAATCATTTTGTGAAATTTTGATAATATTAGTGAACTTTTAATATTTATTATTAATTTAAATTACAAATTTATATTTGCAAACTTATATTTATTATTAATTGAATTGTTTGACGTTATACAAATAATACATATTATATATAGATAAATATTTCTCTTGAGTTAATTTTCATTAATTACTTATAATTCAATTAAAGTTTATTAAAAACAACTTTTATTTATTTTTGTACTTATTTTTTAATAAAGAAAAAGTGCACAACAGTGGTGACTTTTGACTATTTTTTAACTCTTTTAAATTTAGTTTATTTTATTTATTTTATATTCGTTTTTTTTTTACTGACATAGCATTAATTTATTATTATATACACAAAAATTTTTTAAAAATTCATTGTATATTTTTTATATTTATAAATTTGTCAATATTGCTTTGTGCAAATAATATTTTTTTCTCAAATAAAAACAAAAAGACTTCTTGAATCAAAGTATAACAAAATTTAATATCATTAAATTTATTTTTTTCATTATTTATTTTTGCTAATTTATATTTTTAATTTATTTAATTTTTTTAAATAAAAGGATTTTGTTTGATGTTTTCTAAATTAACTTTAATGTTTATTTATAAATTAAACATTTTATTTTTATGCCCTATTTAAGTTTTTAAAAATACTTTTATTACATATTTTAATTGTTTTATTATAGAAAAATTCGCATAGAAATGCTTTAGAATTAGATTAATTTTTTTTAAATGAAATGAATTTTTATCCAGTTCTTAAGTTTAGGCTGATTTAAACTAGTAATAAGGGATAATGGGGAAAAGTAAATTGAATTATTTTTGTAACTTTAATGAAACAAAAATATTACTTAGTCATTAAAAATTTAGCTTGTGTATTTACTAATTTTTTATTTTAATACTAATGAATTGATATTACTATTTACTAATGAATTGTATTCATGTAGCTGCAAATAAAAATAATTTACAGTAAATAAATAAATAAAAAGATTGATTTACATTAAGTTTAATATAGCATTTGCATTAAAAATACAAAATAAAAAAAATTTATACAAAAGTATATTAAGTGCATTTTATATTTTTGTAAAAGTTTTTTTTTTTTTTTTTGTAATATTTCAGAAATTATTAAATAATATCACACAAATCTTACGAATGCTATTTGTCTGACATAACTTTACAAATTTTTAAAATATTTTAATGCATTCTGAAATATTATTACATTATTTGCAAATTTGGCACTTTCATGTTTTGATTTAATTATAAAAGAAAATGAAAAAATCGTGTAAGTAGATTTTTTATTAAAAACATATTTTTTTAAGATAAAAATCACTTTCATTGAAAAATTTTCTTTAAACTATTAAAATAAAATGCTTTAATTAATCGTTTACTTTACAATACAGAGAAAATTTACAAATCATTAGGTGATATACTTTTTAGTAATTACGAAATTAATTAGACTACGTGACCGTGGAAAATTTCGAAACTTCCACGTCGAAAATCAGATGTTGCAGAGAAAACACATTTCCAGATTATGCAACTCGGAAGAAACTCATTAGCAATGTGTCTGATTGCCGCACATAAAGTTCGACCTCCGATTGTGTGGAAAGGTAAACATCCGTTCTAAATGCGGAAGTGGACGTAATCGATTACTTGTTAGGGGTGGTGGTCAGATATAATGCGAGCAAAAATGTTGAAAAAAAAAAAAAATTAATAATTAATGATGAATTTTTTTCATTTAAATTTTCTTTTGATATTATATAATTTAAAATTTTTATTATTGAAGATTAAAACTATTTTAATGCAATCAAATCATCTTCGGAATTACCTCTCTCCCCTGTAATGTTGCTCAGTTTGAATCCGTCTGACTTGGCATCTTGCCAATTTTCATATAATCGGTTTTCGAACTATAAACTCGCATCATTCGTCATAAAGTTAAAAAATAATAATAATAAATAAATAAATAAAAATAAAATAAAATGTTATTTTTAACAAGAAATATATTTCCGCCCTCTAAATATGAAATATTGAAAATTCTTATCTTTTTCATAAATAAGAAGATAGTTAGATGGCTTAGAAGCTTTTAGTTAAGTTATATATTTTGGTTTTAAAAATTTAGGATTAAATGTGTTTATTGTTAAATTAGGTTTAGTTATTTTATTTGTTATCTATTTCATATTTATTTTATTTTTTTAATTGTTATAAACCATAAGATAGATATTACACTATATTATTGGCAGATTTTTATTTAGAGATATGAAATCTTTCAGAAATTTATCTTATTTTTAATTATTATTTTATTTATTCTTAAGAATTCAGGATTGAATGCGCTTTTTTATTAAATTAGTTATCTATTTTTTTTATTTGCTATTTATTTTATTTGATTTTTCTTATTATACGATGAAACATTAGATGGACATTAGACGGTATTCTGTGATAATCTTTATAGATATGAAATCGTCAAAATTTCTTTAACGTTGATCATATCTAATTTTTGCATTTTTGTAAATATCACAATTAATTTTCGTTGAGAAAAAAATTAAAGTTTCAAATTTCTTTTAAAAATTTCAAATTTCTGTACAAAGTTCAGTTTCTGTGCCTCTGTTCGAATTTCTGTTTAAATTTTGTTATTTTTTTCCCAATAAAACTTACAAAATTAAGATGTACTTACTGAAGTTTAATACTTACCACTTCTGATGTTCTTTTTGAAAATAATTATGAACTTGAAAAAGAAAAGAAATATTTTCTAATATATGTTTACTTTTCTTACTGAACCAGGAATGATACATGCTATGATTTGACTTTTCGTTATTATTTGGGAGTTATTTTTTATTGAAAAGTTTGTTTAGAATTTAATAATGCTTTATTTTCGAATACTGGGGTTTATAAACCTGAGATGTTCTTCACCGGTATGTCTGACATGTAGTAGATGCAGGGCCGGATTTTCCTATAGGCTAACTAGGCTTCAGAATAGGGCCTCAAGATCAAGGAGGGGCCTACATTTAAATTGTTAGCAAAATTAGAATTACACTATTCTAAAAACAGTAGACACTAAAGCATTGAATCAAAAATAAGGAGAAATTCTACACATATGAATAACAAACAAACATAATAAGTAATTTACAAACTTAAAAATGGGAGGTGAAAGGGCTTCATAAGTGGAATAGCCTAAGGCCTCTTTTCATCTAAATCCCGCCCTGAGTAGATGCAAAATTTGTCCAGGGTACATTGCGAAAGGACTCCTACACTGTACTATTACCACAATTTAGGACAAACAGCTTCAAGGTTAACATCTTTTTTAAGTTTCAGATTATCATATATTGCAGTGAAAATACATTTTCAGATTAAGCAATTTGGAAGCATTGCACTTTACACATGTACTCTTTAACCTGAACTGGAAGTATTTCCCCATCATGTTCATCTCTCGGAACAGACCCGGAAATGTTACGTTTGGTTTCATTTCTCGAGTTCTGAATCAAACCTCTTTCGTTCTTAAATCCTACGTATTTTTACATCATCAATCATTATTATCACACTGCAGTGGCTCAATTTACTAACAATTTTATTTTTCATTAGATGCAAAAGATAAATAAGCTTTGTAATAATGAACATTTTTTATTAATTTATTCTGCTTTTTAAGGATAGAGTTAATTAAAAATCATTATTTTAGAGTTAAATTATAGAAATAAATATAATTATTTTTAACACTTGACGGTTGGCATTTTAGCATTTTTTTCAAGAACAACTATAATCCAAACAATTGAAAATAATTTTTTTTGATTTTATTGTTATAACTGCAATAAAAACAGACACTTAATTGGAAAGGAATTTATAATGTAATTGACAATATCATTATTTTAGAGTTAAATTATGTAAATAAAAAAAATATATAAAAAAATATATTTTGTATATTTAAAATATTTTTAACACTTGAAGGTAAGCATTTTGAAATTCTTTTTCAAAGAAGAAAGAAAAAAAAAAAAAAGTGCACCACAAATAAATGAAAGTAACAAAGTATAAGAGTTCAAGTTATTATTTTAAAATATTAATTAATCACTTAGTACTCCACAAATAATTTTCATTATAAAATTTCCAACATGAAATATGAATATTTTACATGACTTTAATTGTATAAGCATTTATTTGAGCACTTGTTGTTAGCACTTACAATGCGTCGTCGATATCTAGTCACTATCAATGTATCAGTTGTAATAGATTATAGCCCTCTCAGTGCAGGGTCTCCAAACTACGGCCAGTGTCATCCATCCGCCCGCGACAGCGAAATAGCTTTTGTTGCTGTAATAAGTTGGATAAAAAAAAAACACAGAATGATAATAACTCGTTTTTATTGACTTACTAGGTAAAAAGCTTAATGACAAGCACAATACGCAGAAAATTTAAGCATAACAACTAACAAATAATTGAAATGAATCCCACTAACATTATAAACTAGTGAACATCCCGCTGTAGTTATGTTGGAGTAAAGAGTATCGCATATGTATGTGTATCGATGTTTGGAATGTATATATCCTGAATCAAACATATCATTTTTATCTTGAAAATCCCTCGGGAGCGGAAAAGCTATATTAAGGCGAATGAAACCGTGGGATATCCACTTGCAAAAAAAAATAAAAATGAGATTTATGTAATTTTAATTTTTCACTGACAATAGTTTGTAGTTAGCAAGCGTATGCTCGCTGGGAGCGCGTACTCGGCGACTAGTCTAGAAATTGTAGATAATGGCAGAAAAATTAAAACGGTTTTGGCCCTTGGTACTTACTGGAGTAAACAGTACGGCCCTAAGACTGGAAAGTTTGGAGACCCCCTGCTCTAGTGGATCGAATATATAACTTCTAAATTCTTTTTTTTCTGTGTACAATCAGACTGCCTCATGGGAGATTTTTTTCGGATTTTCTTTCATGCGACACGTAAATGCTCGAAAGTTACCCTTAAAAGTCATCCCTAAAGGAAATGACCTCTTAATCTCCATAAAATGGTCTTGCCATTATTTTATAATAATGATTATTTATTAATAAAACCATATGATAATAATTTAATTTTTTTTAAACATTTCAAATAAGTTTTAAGATTTTTTAAATATTTGAAAATTTTAACAATTTTCACAAAGTCTTCTTTATAAGCAAATATTGCAAATTTTCTGGGAATAAATTTTAAAATAAAACTATATTTTAGAATATTCAAAATGTATGTTTGTATTTATTTATTTATTTATTTTGTTAATTTTATACACTAAGTGGTCATATTTCTGACGATGCTAATTCTGAAAACATTCTACAGATTGAACAAAATAATGAATTATTCAGTTTTTTGTTCAAGAAACGTATTCAAATTTTAATCTTAAATTTAGCTTATATTCCAAAATTAACTTTTTTTGATACACGCCACGCTCAAAGCACTGTCAACTGAATCAAAACTAAAGTATTTTTAAATTTAAATTGTGTTTTTAAATAAAAATTCAAATTTTCTCTTCTAAAATAATATTTAATGTAATATTTTTTTTCAAATTTTTGATTTCAATACAAAATAAATAAAAACACCTTAAATTGGTTTTGGCATCCATAATTATTAATACATCAAACAGAAATAATAAGATCATTCTATTATTTCGGTGAAAAAAATAAAAAAAAAAAAAAAAATTATTAATTAAAAATTTAAATTTAGAAAAAATGAAATTTTCCTCTTCTAAAAATATTATTCAATATAATATTTTTTTCAAATTTTGATCTGAATATAAAAAAAAAACAAATTTTTTTGATACCCATAATTGTTAATATAATAAACAGAAATAATAATATTATTCAATTATTTAGGTAAAAAAAAATGTAAAAAATAAATAAATAAAACTTTTAAATTTAGAAAAAACAAAAATTTTTCTCTTCTAAAAATAATATTCAATGCAATGTTTTTTACAAATTTTTAATTTGAATACAAAATAAAATAAAAAGAAACCTTAAATTGGTTTTGATACCCATAATTATTAATACAATAAATAGAAATAATAAAATTATGATATTTTTAGTAAAAAAAATGAAAAAAATAATTATAAATTTAGAATAAAATTTTTTTTTCTAAATTAATATTGAATCTAATATTTTTTTCATAATTAATAGTTAAATATTATCATTATAAAAAACTTAAAATTGGTTTTGATACAAATAATTATTAATACAATAAATATAAATAATAAAAATACTCTATTATTTCGTTAAAAACAAAAAAACAATAAATTTAGAAAAAACAAAATTTTTCTCTTCTAAAAATAATATTCAATGCAATATTTTTTACAAATTTTTAATTTGAATACAAAATAAAAGAAAAGAAACCTTAAATTGGTTTTGATACCCATAATTATTAATACAATAAATAGAAATGATAAAATTATGATATTTTTTTTTGGTAAAAATGAAAAATAATTATAAATTTAGAATAAAATTTTCTTTTCTAAATTAATATTTAATCTAATATTTTTTTCATAATTAATAGTTAAATATTATCATTATAAAAAAACTTATTGGTTTTTGATACAAATAATTATTAATACAATAAATAAAAATACTCTATTATTTCGATAAAAATTAAAAAAAAAAAAAAACAACAAATTTAGAAAAAAATCAAAAATTTTTCTCTTCTAAAAATAATATTCAATATCATATTTTTTTCTCAAATTTTTGAACTGAATACAAAACAAAAAAATCGACCATAAATTGGTTTTGATACCCATAATTATTAATACAATAAACAGAAATAATAAAATTATTCTATTATTTCAGTATAAAAATAAAAAAATTAAAAAAAAAATAAATAAATAAATAAAAAGAAACTTTCAATTTAGAAAAAACAAAATTTTTCTCTTCTAAAAATAATATTCAATGTTTTATTTATTTATTTTTTTAAAAAATTTTTGATTTAAATACAAAATAAATAAGAAAATTTATTTTGACATCCATAATTATTAACGCAATAAACAGAAATAATAAAATTATTCTACTATTTCGATAAAAATTGAAAAAAAATAATTATAAATTTAGAAAAAATCAAAATTTATTTTCTAAAATAATATTTAATGTAATATTTTTGTTCATATTTTGAACTGAATAGGAAATAAAAAAATCAACCTAAAATTGGTTTTGATACCCATAATTATTAATACAATAAGCAGAAATAATAAATTTATTATATTATTTCGGTAAAAATTAAAAAAAACAATAACAACAACAACAACAAAAATTAACATTTTTCTCTTCTAAAATAATATTTAATCTAATATTTTTGATATTTTGAACTGAATACAAAATTAAAAAAAGACCTTTAATTGGTTTTGATATCCATAATTATTAATATAATAAACAGAAATAATAAAAATATTGTATATTTCGATAAAAACTGAAAAAAAAAAAAAAAAAACTAATAAATTTAGAAAAATCATATTTTTTTCTCTTCTAAAAATAATATTCAATATAATATTTTTTTTTAAAAATATTTGAACTGAATACAAAATAAAAAAAATAAACTTAAATTGGGTTTGATACCATAATCATAAATATAATAAAAACGGAAACAATAAGTTTATTTTATTATTTCTATAAAAAATAAACAATATATTTAGAAAAATCAAAAATTCAATCAAGTTTAAATCATTTCAATCAAGTTTAAATCAAGTTTTATTTCGATAAAAATTGAAAAAAAAAAAAATTTAGAAAAAAATCAAAGTTTTGAATATTTTTTTCAAATTTTTGAACTAAATACAAAACAAATAATATAAAAAAAAAAAAATTTTTAAAGTCAATTCCAATTTTTTTCACTCTATTGCAGAAAGTCCTTTATAAATAATTTTCTTTCATTTTTTTTTTGAAGTTTATTTGGAGCCAACTATTGGTAGATATATGCAACTTAAATGTAAAAAAACTAAAATTAATTAATTAAATTTAATGACTGAATTAATATTTGAAAAAACTGTATTAACATCCAGTGTCATCCACTACAAGTTCAAAAAAATTTATTTGAACTTGGTGGATGAATAAAAGTATTTTATGAACGATTGAAAATTTGAACAAGATATATATACGGAGTGTGTGAGCTAATAGAAGTAATTGAATAAAAAAATCATCCTTAAATTGGTTTTGATACTCATAATTATCAATACAATAAACAGAAATAATAAAATTTTATTATTTCGATAAAAATTTAGAAAAAAATCACTCTATTGTTTTTAAATTAAATGTAATGTCTAAAATATTTTATGAAATATAATTTGAAATGTATAGTATGAAAATAAGTTTAATATTATATTACATAAAATGTAATTTTTGATTAAAACGTGATAGTTCTGCTTTCCATTGCAAATCATTTAACATTATAATATAAGCCAGTGTGCAAGTGACTTGCTAGTTTGAGTTATTGTAGATATTGCTACAGTTCATGGAAAAATGACGAGAGTAAAATTTTTGCAATAAAAACATTTTAAAAAGGAAAGAAAGAGATTTAAAATTTTTGCCTACTTTAAAATGGCGATTTGGGGGACAATTTTCGAAATTCCTTTTTTAATTTCTTTTAAAATGACTATTTTAAGATTCTAAAAACTGTTTTGTTTCTATGTTAGAGATACAGCTGTTTGACTAAAATTAAATGCATCTGTTTTTCTACAAAAGTAAAGTCTATATAAAAATTCCAACTCAGCAGTGGAAAATTTTAGCCGACTAACCACCCTGGTTTTTTTTTAATAATAATAATTATTATAACAAATTTATTTAACTTATCCTGCAATTTTATTTAATTTATGAGAAATTTATTGAGTTTGAATGTGTTTTGGATTCTGCAAATATATACAAGAAAGGACAATAATAAATTTATTTTTGCTTCTTAATTCATTTGTTTTTACTAATCTTATATTTTAATTTACTTAATTTCACATACAATTCCAACAGAAAAAAAAAAAATGTAAACTTAAATTCTGACTACCTGAAATTCTACTAAAAATAATAAATAAATATTTTTATTTATCCATTTGACTTCGCACATCAAACGTATGTGGATATAAATCATATAAAATGTGTTGGATTAATTCATATTAGCATTTGTGTAATACTACCGTGCCAAAAGTAAGACTCTTTATTTTTTTCAAAAACTCTTTATTTATTCTGCCATTTTTATTTCATGGCTTTCAAAGTAATCCCCTCCGGACACAATGCACTTGTGCAAACTTTTTTCCCCATCCTCAATGCATGCTAAAAGTCCTCGGCAGGGACGGCCTTCAATCGACTCAAAACGGTGTCACCGTAGTGGTCTTTTGAGGTTAGGGAATAGCCAGAAGTCGCACGGCGTGAATACGGTGGTTGTGGAACGATATGGGTTTAATTTTTGGTGAAAAAATTGCAAAGAATCAATGCAGTGGCTCATTCAGTGTTTTCGGTACCCATCGAAATTTGACGCGTTTGAGGTCCAAAATGGAATGGACCGATCCTTTCGAAATTCCAACGTCATCAGCAAGGTTTCTAATTGTAAATCGACGATTTGCAAGCACCCAATCTTTAATTTTTTTGGACGGGAGCTTCGTCGGTAGAGGTTGAGGGTCGACCAGAGGGCTCTTCGTCTACAACGCTATCTCTGCCTTCTTTGAACTGCTTATAAACATTTCTCTCCGATATAGGAATGCTCATCGAATGCCTTCTGCAACATTCTACACGTTTCCGCAAATAAAATTGAATGCAAGTTCTTTGCTCAATGAATTCAGACATTTCAAAAATCGTCGGAATCAGTTTTAGCGTCTCACAAAGCCAAGTGTAACTCAAGCACTAATGAATATTTTGACGTCACATTTCACACAGATGTCAAGGATAGTGCCAGCAACCTAAAAACAAACAACAACAAAAAAAAAAAAAAAGAATGAAATACCATAAGCCCCGGGAATTTTAAATTGAAAATTGGTCTTACTTGTTGAACATAATAGTATTTTCAAATATTTATAAAACATAACTCAAAATTGGGGCAAATATGATAATAATAATAAAAAAAAAAAAATTGCATAATGCTGTTTTAATCTCATATGTATGTTTATTTTATTAGCATAACATTTTCTTAACAATACAAAATAAATACATTGTTAGTCCTCCCTGTGTAGCGATAACATTTTCTAAATTAGATTAAAAATTCAAACAAACTACTATGTATCTAATGAAAAAGCTAATAAATAGCACATTATCTCTAATAAGAAATTTCTTTATTCAATGTTTGCTAATTATATTAGTAATACAATGTAACTATTATGATAACTATTAACTATTATGATAATGCATGATTGCTTCCTACACAAGGATATTTCGTCAACAAAGCTAAATTCTGTTTCAGGGTTACCATAAAAGAAAGTAATAAGTCAGGGTTGCCTTTTTTAGCGACGTTAGCTTCGAATTTTTTATAAATATTGATGATAAAAATCATCAAATCAGTTTCTATGAAATATTTCTTGTATTAATTTATTATTTTTAAAATTGTGATGCACTTTTTTAACAGTTATTTTATACATACTTCTGAAAATAATATATATTTGTGAATTTAAATTTATTGCTTTTTATAACATTTTTAGCCAATAAACGTACAGTTTTAGAAATTGAGTTGTTCTGGCATTATAAAGATAGTGTTGTTATAAAGTGTGTTGAACTTCCAGTTTTAAAAATGTAAATATTCTGTTTGCGAAAATCAAATCATTATAAAGCCATATCTAGAATAATAATCACTTAATTTCGATAAAAATTGAATTATATATCTAGAACAATATCTCGAATAATAATCACTGAATTTTGACGAAAATTGAATTATATGTTTAGAACAATAATCACTGAATTTTGATAAAAATTACATTATATGTCTAGAACAATAATAATCATTGAATTTTAATAAAAATTGTCAAAACTTGTAAAACAAAAACATTTGACTGCAAAATGGTTAGTTAAATGTCTTTAAAAAAATACAATTTTAAAATAAATACATCGGTAATTAATAAAAAAAAAAAATGAAAATAAATGATAAAACAACTAATCTTCTAAAACAATATCCTGCTGAATAAGTCATAATTAAAAAAATAACAGAAAAAAAAAAAGAAAAAAAAAAAAAAAAATAATAAATTTGTTTTATTTTTCAACAGAATAAATGGAGTTCGAATAAATTTAACAAATCTTTCTGATTCCATACATTCTTTGAGCATGTATTTGAAGAAGCAAGTTACAATCCATAAAGCCAAATGAAGTAAACATAATAAATTTTAAAAATCATAAATAAAATATACTTATTTTTATTTTAAATTACTTACAGCATGCAAAGATTGTAATAGACGACCTTGCAAAATTATCTCTTTTAGCGAATTATATTTTAATCTGCCATTTTCAGATGTAAAAAAAGAAAAAATACTTAATCCGTTACCGCTCATGTAAGAAATTGTATGAACTTCACTTAATTTTTATTCTAATGATTTTCATTATTATTATTTTTCGGAGATTTTATGAGTCTAAAACTACTTACATTGCTTTATAACCCTATTACGTATCATAAATAGATATTATAGATACAATGCATAAAACAGACTTAACATCTATTTCTTAAATAGTTTGTTTGAGATTTATTAAAACAAAAACGAATTAACATGCATCATTACTAAACCTAAATTAATGTATTATTTAGACAAATAGATTCACAAATACCTAACTTCAATATATATTATATATATAACTAACAAAAACTATAGAAAATGCTAAAACCAAAGAGAAAGATCCGAAAGACAATGGATAAAGACACAATCGTTTTGTACAACAAATCCATGGTAATAGCATTCACTATACATAAATTTTCATGTGTTTCTAAGTTAGTCACTGTTCTCGTCAATAGCACTCACACATGTTCTCTTTCACAAGCGGACTGTATCACACTCACACACTTACAATAAAAACCAAAGGTTTAAAACTTAACAATCACTTTATTTACACGACACAGGCACAGCCACTCGCAGCCGTGATGTTCTCTCTTGCCACTCTGGCGTTACACTGATCAGACTCGCACTTATGCCCTCGCAGGCGCATGTGTACACACTTTTTCGCCGCTAGGGGTATCCTTGCGCGTTGGCGCGAACATACCTCCCGGCGTTGACATGTTCACATTCAACTCTTTAAGAATTCAAATATTCACAAAATTCTCAAATTATTCACTTATACACTGAACACACAATAAAAAAAATACATTTTCCTAAAAATATTCACACAATAAGCAGATCACAAAAAATACACAATATAAAAATTAATTTTCCTCATTAACACTAGGCAAGGTACGATATTAACTACTGGCCTTTTATATGTGCCATTTTTATCTTTTAAAGTAACCACTCTTGTTACTTTATCTTCACCTGGATGAATTTTGATAATTCTGGCCAAATTCCATTTTAAAGGACAATAATTATCAGGATTTTTCATTAACACCAAATCACCCTCTTTTATATCTGCTTTACCCTTAGACCATTTAGGTCTATTTAACAGCTTATTTAAATACTCCGATGACCCCTTTTTCCAAAGATGTTGAGTCATTTTTTGAACCAATTGCCAACGGCTCAATCGATTCATTGGAGTTTCACTAAAATTAGGTTCAGGCAATGTAACTAAAGATGAACCAATTAAAAAATGTGCAGGAGTTAATGCTTCCACATCATTTGGATCACTTGAAAGTGGACAAAGGGGTCTAGAATTAAGAACTGCCTCAATTTGAACAACAAGAGTTAAAAACTCTTCATAGCTTAAAATTGTTTTCCCTACAATACGTTTCAAATGATATTTAAAAAATTTGATACTAGATTCCCATAGTCCTCCAAAGTGTGGAGTAGTAGGGGGATTAAAGAACCACTTAATACCTTCATTAGCCATATAATTCTCAATTTCTTCTGCACTCTTAAACTTAAATAAAGATTTGAGAAACACTTTTTAATTCTCTATTGGCACCAACAAAATTTCGGCCATTGTCACTATACACTTCTGCAGGCTCACCTCTTCTAGCTATAAATCTTTTAAGGCTTGCTAAAAATGCTGCAGTAGTTAAATCATTTACAATTTCAAAATGTAAGCATTTTGTCGAGAAACATACATATATACACACAAATATCTTTTTTACCTGTTTACTTCGTCCAGTGAAATTTTTGATTTCAAATGGACCACAAAAAGTCCACTCTAACCTCCAGGATACTCGTTGTTCACTAAAAATGGTCGTCCACTCCACCATAACTCATTCTCTTGGAGTTTATCGCCATGTAGACCACGGAAATGATGTCAGCACTGTTCATTTCAGACGGCACAAAATTCCAGTCTTTAACATTTGTAAATTGCTGTCTTTTTGATATGCGATTAGACACAAATGTTTTTAAGTAACACGGTTCTTTCATTATCATTTCATTTCTCTTTATCGAGGCCTGGATAATTTTCGAATCTGTCCACAAAACAGTTCGAGACACATCACTTTTTAAAGATAATTTCACTTTGTGCACTAATTTGGATAGCAGCACGGTAGCACAGAGCTCCAATCGAGGAATTGAAATAGTTTTGATCGGGGCAACTCGAGATTTGCTGGCAATTAGTTTCACAAACACTTTCCCAGAAGCACTGCAAGATTTTAAATAAACCATTCCTCCATAGGCAACTTCACTAGCATCTGAGAAGCCATGAAGTTCGATGCATATCGGTTCACTGACACATATGCATCTTGGAATTTTAATGTTGTTGATAGTTGTTAAAGCTATAAGAAATTCCTGCCATTCCTCAAGTTCTTTTTTTTAGGCAAATTATCATTCCAGTCCAGTTTGATTAGCCACAGTTTTTGCAAGAAAATTTTTGCCTTTGTCACAATTGGGCCAAGTAAACCCAAAGGATCAAAAATCTTTGCTACGGTTGATAACACTGCACGCTTTGTAAATGAAATACCACAATCTACTTTCACTTTGATGGAAAAACAAAGATTGTTTTTCCTTCAAAGTGAAAGTAGATTGTGGTATTTAATTATTGTAAATTTATTGTGGTATTAAATAAAAACATTAGGAATAATATGGCAACCTAACATTTTGCCATATTATTCCTAATGTTTTTATTTCCTCTGAGAAAAGGAGTAATCAGCCTCGTCACTCTCCATCAGAAAATTTCCACTGCTGCACCACTGATGTAACTGCATTCCACCTCTGTTCAGAATTTCTGTTAACTCTTTAGTAAGTCTGAGAGCTTCCGTTACAGTATTTGCGCCGGAAAGGACATCGTCCATATAAAGTCCTCTGCCAATATAGGCGATGATACAGGAAAGTTATCTTTCTCATCTATTGCTAATTGCTTAAGTGTACGCATAGCTAAAAAGAAGCACTAACTGTTCCGTATGTGACAGTTGCGAGTTCGTATTCTTTAACTGGCTCATTAATTCCGTCTTTCCACAAAATACGCTGCAATTTTCTTTGACTGGGGCAAATGTTTATGGTTCTATACATTTTTAATATCGGCTGAAAACGAATAAATGTGCTTACGAAATCTAACCATAATTGAAAAAAGGTCGTCTTGTATTACCCCTCCGTTATATTGTAAAGAATTAAGCGAATTTCCTTCTGTTGTAAGGGAAGACGCGTTAAACACGACACGAAGTTTTGTTTTTAATTTGTCGAGAAGGTATACACCTAAGTGAGGTATATAATAAGTACCCTCAGTTTCTTCACTTTCTTTTAATTTGATTCATGTGACCCATTTCTTCATATTCACTTAAAAAAATCTTTATATAATAACAAATAGTCAGGATCTTTCACTAATCGCCTCCATAAGGAATCTAACCTTTTTAGCGCAATATCTCTAGATTTTCCCAAACACTTAGGATCTTCTTTAAGGGGGCATTTTAACTACATATTTCTCTTCTATATCTCTATAAAAATTATTTTTGTAATGCTCTTCACATATCCGAGTTTCATTATTAGGAGGAATGTCCATTTCTATGTTTTCTATTTCCCAGAAAGATTTAACAGTTTTATCTAACTGCTCATAATTGTCTCTAATTAATCCACAATGAATATTCTCATTTAAATCACAAGGAACACTCCCGGAAACAACATATCCGAAACACGAATTTTTGTAAAACTAAGTTAGATTCAGGGGGATATATTTGTCCTGATCTCAAAAGGCTATAAAAATCTCTGCGCATAATAAAAATATCTATTCTACCAGGAATGTTAAATTGTGGATCCGCTAACTCAATATTACTTAAATCATACATATTAACTTTTAATATTTTGCTAGGAGTTACATTAGTAATTCGGGGAACAACTAAAAATTTCAACTCTCTTTCGTAGCTATTTGAATTATTTTTTAATTTAGCAGTAACTTGATTTTTAATATTTAAAGACGCGTCATTTAATCCCGATACTACTAGATTAGTTTTTCTTTCTTTAAATTAAGTCTATCCGCACATTCTCTAGTTATAAAACAGGCCATTGAACCTTGATCTAAGAGCGCTCTTACTTCTAATGAATTTCCTGAATTATTATCTAAATAACATTTAGCTGTGCTCAACAGAACTGTTTTGGATCCACTTAGCATAAAGCTCGTAGCTGCAAATAATTTATTACTATTTGAAGAAGTACTTTCACCGGCTGGTAAAAACTCTTGACCTGTGGGGAAAACGGGGTATTGGAACCGATTTCATTACGTTCTTTCTGATACAACTCATCGCGATTCTCTGGGCTTTTGCGCGGGTAGTGTAAACTTTTTATGGTGTTTACATTTACAAAAACAAGATACTTTTGATTTACAATTAGACACTGAACAATTAATTTGTAAACAATTAAAGCACATATGTTTTTGTTTTACAAGCTCAACTCTCACATTCACTGACATTTTTAAATAATTAGGACAATTAGAAATATGGTGAATTTTAGCACATAAAATACAATTCGAATCTTTTAAGCCCGAAACAAACACTTTTAACACAATTTTAGAATTTCTAAAATTAGTTTTACTTTTTTGTAAGTTACTTGTGCCTTCGTAAATTGACTTTCCACGCGATGCAACATACACTCATGTCCATAAATTAAGGATAATTCAGAATCACACAGAAATTGAACTCTAAAATAAAAATTTCACCAGTAGAATTATCACACACATCTTGAAGAAGAATATGCAAATTGCAGGAAACCACCAGATGGCGCGGATAGTACCTCACAATGACGAGTGTAAGAGAGGGGTATATAAGGAATGGTGGCAAAGAAGTAAAATTGTTCACAAGCGCTTTAAAAGCCTTTCAGTGCAATAACCGCATAGTTATGGCACAAAGGAAGCATTTGGATGATTTTTACGTGGCAGAATTATCGGACGACTGGAATGTGGACGTACCCAGCTGGAAGTATCCGAGGAACTTGGAATCACCCAGAGTGTCATCTCCTGGTTTTGGCACGATTCAAGATGATGGTAATGTGGTAGATGTTACAGCACAGGTCGCCTCCGAGTTACAACGCCGAATGAGGACCGGTATTTAGCAGTTACTGCCAAAAGAAACAGACGGAGCACAGCATCAGACCTGTCTCGTCAGCTCTCTTCAGCTACCGGTACGTCAGTTTCAAGGCAGACCGTGTACAGACGCTTAGGGCACATTGGTCTATATGCTCGTAGGCCTGTCAGATGTGTTCCACTTACCGCAACTCACTGTCGCCTGCAAGTAACCTGGAGTAGAGAGCATGCATTGTGGACACCGCAACAGTGGTCTGGTGTGATGATTTCCGACGAGTCCAGGTTTAGTTTGCAGTCTGATTTTCGCCGGACTTTCATATGGAGAGCGCCAGGTACCCTTTACCACCAAGAGAACACCCTTGAACGACACCGTTACGGTGGTGCAGGATGGCTCGTTTGGGGAAGAATTATTCTTGGTTCCAGAACTGACCTGCATGTTCAGAGTGTAACTATGACTGGCCACATCTATCGGGATGTCATTCTGGAACAACATGTACGTTGGTTTCGGGGCGCCATGGGTGCTGAATTTCTGTTTATGGATGACAACGCCCGTCCTCACCGTGCAAACATTGTAGACGAATGCCTTCAATTGGAGGATATCACCCGTATGGATTGGCCAGCATACTCACCGGACTTGAATCCAATAGAGCATGTGTGGGATATGCTTGGAAGACAAATTGCAACCCGTCAACCACCTCCCACCTGTCAACCGGAACTTCGGAGGGCATTGCTTGATGAGTGGTGTAATATTCCCCAAGATCAGATTGATAATTTGATACTCAGCATGCCTAGGCGTTGTAAGGCCTGTATTGCATCGTCCGGGAGACATACTCCATATTAACCATCATACTAACCATGTTATATTGATTTTTTGTAAAAAGGTTCTTTTTTGAAATTTGCTCCAGGAGTAAAAATCGTAATTTTTATTAATTATGTCAAACATATAGCATCTTTTTTTGCTCTTTACTTTTTTGTTTAATAAATAGACTTTACAAATAAGTCAAATTTGTTTTGCTTCTGTCTCTTTCTTTGCCTGAACTTCATTATCCTTAATTTATGGAGTGTAAATATCGCATTCTTCAGCTAATTTTACTGGGGGAACCAACTATCTGCTTGTCGTATACCTATGTGAGATGCGATTTCTCTATCCAAGGTTTGAAATAACTTATCAGAAACTATTCATTGTTTTTAATGTTTCATAATCCGACACTTTTCTTAATTTTAAATAATATTCAAAATTAGTAGTTAATCGCGACGCAAACTGCACATACGATTCATTTAAGCGCTCAGCTTTTCTAAAATTAACTAAACATGCTTGTGGTGAAGGCTCATACTCTCGCAACACAACTGACTTAATTGTCTCATAGTTTTTATATCTTTATCACTTAAATAAATTATTATATTAGAAGCTTTTTCTCCTAATAAATTTAGCAGAATCTCAGCTTTATATATCTCAGGTACTTCTTTAATATTAAATGCGCGCTCTTAAGAATTAAAGAAAAACTCCACCCTTCCGGTCGAGTGGGGATTCTGACAGTTAAAAGTTCTAACACTTTTTATTACTTGATCAATAGTATCTGGTTTGGCTTCACCTTCACACACTTCTCATTTACTTTCATTTTTAATTTTTGCGAGTTCTAATTCATTTTTAACTCGTTCTAATTTTATTTTTTCCAGATCTATTTGCCGTTGCTCCTCATTTTTACGATTGTCAATAATCGTGCTGGCAATGTCTTTAACCATGTCTGGTCTATTTTTAAACACATCACTTTGTTCAATTGCATCCTATAAATCTGAAATTGTTAATTTTTCAGATACTATCAAATTTATTTCTGCGGCAATGAGCCGCAAATCTTCTTTTTAGTACCTTTAAACATGTTTGCACAAAATATTAAATATATGGATTTCCACTTACTTCTTTTACAAAAGCTTTTCATGACACAACACTATCCACAGGTTTGAGAAACTCTCCGGCTCATAAGGATCAAAATGTTCTCGTCAATAGCACTAACAGCACTCCACATGTTCTCTTTCACAAGCGGACTGTATCACACTCACACACAATAAAAACCAAAGGTTTAAAACTTAACAATCACTTTATTTACACGACACAGCCACAGCCACTCGCAGCCGTGATGTTTCTCTTGCCACTCTGGCGTTACACTGATCAGACTCGCACTTATGCGCTCGCAGGCGCATGTGTACACACACTTTTCGCCGCTAGGGGTATCCTTGCGCTTTGGCGCGAACAGTCAACTTAAAAAAAAATTACCAAAAATTAAAAAAAATTGGGCGCAGAAATGTTAAAGAGAATAAAAACAGAAAAAATTGAAAAGGCAGATAAAAAAAAAGTAAACGTACATGTATATAAAAAATAATGGAAAATAAGTCATCCTGAAGATAACTTTATTGAGAAATATTCTTAAGACATTATAATTTATGTAAATTCTGTTCTCCAGAATACTGGATACTAGTCAAAACAATTCTAGCGATGTATTCCAACAACATGGAGAAACCAAAACTTCTTCCATTTTGAAGCGGGAAAAAATAAAACTAATAAATGACAATTTTTATTAATAGATGCTTTTATTGGGGTTAGAGAGCTTTAAGAGAGTCGAGATCTTCTGTAGGACTATTAAGACTTGGTAATATTTCGATTCTACAATACTAAGAAAAATTAGAGGAGAAAGAATTTATACAATAATAAAACGAAAAGGAGAGAGGATCATTTCGGAAGAAGAGATTTTCTAAGAAAATTAGATTTGCAGTGTTAGAAAGGCTGTGTATGTAATAATTCGAGCAATTTATATACAATTCGAGCTAGTCAAGTGTGCATTTTGGTAGAATTTCAACGATTTTGGGAAAGCCTTCATAATCTTGTTTAGTTTCTTTAGAAAGCAGACTTTGGGAAGAATTTTCGTTATTTGAATCTTGGTACTGGATCTGACATTTTTCTCAGCTTGTAAAAAAGGAAGAAGAAGGAAGGAATTTCAGGGGCGAACATAATGGATTTTGGATGTAAATGGTGGCTGTGAAAAAACATAGCTTGATTTCTATAGTTTGATTCGTCCTGATTTGTATTTTTGGGAAAAGGGGCCTGATGGCCGAATGGCTAGCGCTCTGGCGTTCGGTACCACTGGTATCGGGTTCAAATCCCGGCGTTGCCCATGGGTGTTGTAGTGGTTCGGAATCCACTTTAAGCTGTAGGTCCCGGTCCTAATAGGATCGTAGAGCGTTGGGGGGGCATTGTGACTCCGCGTCCGTATCTTCAAGTTACATGCGCCCCCTGGGTAATGCAAAGTGAGTAACATCGGTGCAGCCCTTATAGGCATCCAAAGACGTCCATGTCTGTTTGCCAGCTGCATTGGAAAAAAAAATTTTTTAGGGAAAATAGCTCAGCTTCAATTGATATACAGGGTGTCCTCAGTTATTAGACAATTACAGAGTTAGAAAATCTTATATACTTTTCCTCACAACAGGACGGGCTCACGTTTGGAGGACACCTGCACAAGCGTATGACCGTGATTGTCTCCTTCAAACTGCAAAGCATAGAGGTGGATTTGTTTTCGTATGGGCATCGATGTCGTAGTTTTCTGCTGGCCCAATCTTAACCCTGAACGGAAGGATCACTGGTGAGAAGTATAGAGAAGTTTTAGCTGACCAGCTCCATTCATTGGTAGTAATAGTGCTGTCGTGTCTTTTGCAGCAAAGTTATCTTTTCCTTTTTAATAGTTAAATCTACAGTTGCATCAATTTCTTTTGTCTTGATATTTAAGGAATATACATTTACTTAAGGAAAATAACTTTTTTTCTTTTGCTCATTTTAATGGTCACGAATGGTCATCTTACATGTATGAGTAGTTAAACATAAAGATCCTCATTCGTTTAATACGATCTCCTGCTAACGTCTTCAGAGACAATTTTTTGGTATGAAGAAAAATGACTTAATTTTCTTTGTTTTATATTGATAGGAATTCAAATAGCATATAAATAAAATAAAAAAATGGAGGAAAAAAAACATAACGTCCATATTTGTGGTAGCTAACGTTAATTGTAATTCATGAATGAAATGATTTCAGACATTCCGGGCATAAATTATTAAAACTAAATATATTTATACATGATGTTAATTTTATCAAATATTAAATATATTTGAATAGAATGTATTTAAAATTAAAATTAATATTTGTTCAAATAATCCAACAACGCTGACAGTCAAAAATACTACTGTACTCTTGTCTTGTTAAGATATTCTGTAGTGAATAATTTATTATAAAATCTTTGTTCTTTTCATTAATGTTAGTAAATATAATTATAAAAAAATTAAATGTCCACATATGTGGCCAAGGGGTGTCAAGAGGTTAAGCACCAAAAATTTAGCCACAGCCCTCAAAAGCAAAAAGGACGGGCAACAAAGGAAAAGATGTGTATATATATCATCATCATCATCAGTGGCGCAACAGCCCCATGGTGGGCCAAGGCCGTCTGCCGACTGTCAGATTTTGAGACAGGAGATGATTTCTTTTTACGGGGTAAGATGTAAGCCGTACGCCCAACACTCTGCTGCCATATTAGATCGGGATATACGGCTTAAAATGGATTCTGAAACACTACAAACATCCATTGCCACTGTCGGGACTCGAACCCTGTGGTATCGTATATATATGTATGTAATAGAAATGTGTATCAACAATATTCCCGGTGAAATAGTTTTAAAAATGTTCAGTACAAAAGAAACCTCCTCATTTTAGCCTTATTTTTTTCATTTTAGCCTTTTTTTTTTTTTTTTTCATTTTAGCCTTTTTTTTCCATTTTAGCCTTTCTTTTGGTTTAACGGGACTTAATTTGTCTATATTGATTCGAATGCCAACCCTTTTGATCAAAGTCATTTGGGGCTACAACGATGCATATGTAGCATGTTCAGCTTTATCCAGGATGCACTATAGAGATCCTGTTACACTGCAACTTTATTGCATCAGCACATTTTGAGCCCATTTATTACCTTGAACACAGCATCCTCTTTTTCCTCCTGGAACTCAATGAAAGAACATTACTACCTGAAGATTTATCGTGCCCATATCTGGCATAGACACGGAAGCCATCACTCGACCAGATTCGAAATCAAGCCCCCTTAGTTCAAAAATCTCAACCTCTTTCAACTAGGTTGCTCCGACTTTCTTAATTTGTCTATTATCAGGAACAATTATTAATTTAAATGAAATGCAATAAATCACGTTGAACACTGGACTCAGTTCAAAATATCCTATTAAATCTTGGACGGCCTTCCAACTTTTCAATAATTCACGAAAATATTCGTACTCGCATAGGAAGGTCCGAGTCAGCTTTTGTCGCCAAAAGTGCGCCAACACAATGGACAAAGGCGCCTCAGTAACCGCCGTCAACCTAGTAACTCGAGATTCTTCTGAAGGTTACTTCCTCAGCACCGATGTATGAGCTATTGTCGACACTTCGAAGGAATTAATAAAGAGATTCACTGTAGGGAGATCCGGACATTGGAGCGTTCGGTTAAAGTAGTCGATAATGAAGAATGTAGCAGGCGCTGATTGAATTGACATTGTTACAGCGCTTAAATATGTATGCTTTTCGCACGCTTTAAAGCTTGCCCTTTTTTATGATATAAATACCATTTCTCTGGAACGAGATTGGTTTTGAAGATGGTAGTGATAAATCATGCTTTCCGGTAGGACTTCAAGAGGTGTCTGTTTCTAAAGTGCGTGTCAAATTGAAGGAAAGGTTAAAACATCCCAGTAGGCGGTGATTTTATATGAAACATTATGTTGTTGTTATTGTTCTAATGCAACTGGCACTCTCTTTATGCCGTAAGCAAGGGTTGCACCGCTGTTACTCATTCAGTTATACCCAGGAGACACGTGTAGCTGGAAGATAGGCTACGGACGCAGAGTGACAATAGAGAATTTTTGCATACCGTACTTAAAAAATACCGTATTTTTAAAATACGGTATGCAAAAATTTCTCTAATATCCCCACAACACTCTACGAAAATACCGGGACCTACAGCTTAAAGTGGATTCTGAACCACTTCAAACATCCATGACGCCGCCGGGACTCGAATCCGAAACCTTTGGTACCGAGCGCTAGTCACTGGCCATCAGACCCCACATTCTGTTATAATCTTTATAGAATCTATTCCTTTTCAAGGCAGTGTCTGCAAAGCATGTCAACCAGGAGTTCCTCATTTTTCTTTTTAATGCTAGATACTACAATAGAACGACGCATCAATGTTTGTGATTTATTGGTTTTATTATTCGTAACTCAGTGGCAACGAGCGCAGCTGGCGTGCAGGAGATCTGAGGTTCGAATCCGCTGGTGGCATTGTCGTAGTCATTGTTTTCAGAAACTGGAGACTCGATGACAATTGTGACAATGTGTGTAACAGATCTCATATCGCTTTCTGGTCAGAGTTTTTCGATTACGACTCTCAAATGCTGGCAATGCAAAGGTCCTGTCGAAAAGCGCTATCCTCCCGTCGGTGAGCCATTCGTGGTATACAGGAGGCCCACCGATGTTCTTTCTCTCACCTTTCTAACTAATAAGAGTCTACGTAGCATTAGGTACGGGGAGAGGTGGTGTGAAGAAAAGGGATTTTACTATAGTAACCAGGAATAAGTACTGAAAAAAAAAACCCCGAGCATCTAATTTAGAGAACATTTATGGCCTGAAGGCCGAGTGACTAACGCTTTGGTGCAGGGCCTGAATGGTCGAGCGGCTAGCGCTCTGGTGCTCGGTACCACAGGTTTCGGGTTCGGGTTCGAGGCGGTGTCATGGATGTTTGTAGTGGTTCGAATCCACTTTAAGCCGTAGGTCCCAGTCTGCTATGACTGTAAGATCGTCACTGAGCAGAAGTCAGACTTCTACCTACGGGTACTCCATCACAACAGAAGATACTCCTTTTACTCCATCCATGAGTAGATCAGTCATGGGATGCACGTCCTGCACTGCAGGACATTGAGGATTCGTCAACAAAAACAACAACAACGCTTTGGTGCTTGGTGCTGCATGTTTCGGGGTCGAACCCCGGCGATGTCATGGATGCTTATAGTGGTTATAAATCCACTTTAAATAGTAGGTCCCGGTCTAATATGACTGTTGGGCGTAGGGTTGACAACCCTACCTCATAAAAAGACTATCATCCTTCTTCAACGAGTAGGAGTCAAGTCTAACAGTCTTCTACCTACGGGTGCGCCATCACAACAGAAGCTGCCCCTTTCCCCTCCATCCGTGAGTAGACCACGCTTGGGATGTCCGTCCACACAGAACATTTATGAATCAGGAGTCAGTACATTTCCGTGCGTTCCACTTATGCATGCCAAGAACAGTCCACTGAAGAGTACATGGAGCGTCCATGTACAGAGTACAGTCTACGAAATGAGTACATGAAGGCCCTGGAGGTTTTCTAGGGATTACTACCTCACATGTTGTATGACAGAAAAACTTGCAAACTCCCACCAGACAGCCTGACTAACATCAATCATCAGCAAGTCCATTCATTTTTGATAGCAGCGATTGCCGCCAGCAATACGCTATCTGTACACATTACCACTGAGCCATAAAACATTTACGTTTGTCACATATACTCTAATATTATTATTTTTTTACATTCCATTCATACAATTCTTAAGTATAAACAGTGAATGAAAATAGTACATGACAGTTTAAGTGTTTTAATAGGAAGAGTATAAATCTCATATACTAAAACGCTGACCTACATTTATTTCAACTACTGTACATTGCCTTAGAATTTTGGGCATATCTTCATATAGTATAACTATATGTATGCTTTATTACGAGTAATGCTGTAGAAAAAGATTTTTCAAAGCTGTCTTTCGCTCACTTTCAGTTATCGTGGTTGGTGTTTAGTTTAGAATATACATATTGTGACATATATATGTATGTATATTTATTTGTATATGTATATATATATATATATATATATATATATATATATATATATATATATATATATATGTATATACATATACAAATAAATATACATATATATATATATATATATATATATATATATATATATCAATTAAAGAATATACATATTTTACTAAAAATTGAAAAACAAAATTGTGCTAAAATCCCAGCCAATATTGTTTTACAGGAATTCAAATTGGAGTTCGAAAACATCTTTTTTTATAATTAATTTCAAGTGAACAAATAATAACTCATCATACACTGAAGTGACAAAGTCATGGGATAGCAATATGCAAATTTTCAGATGGCAGTAGCATCGCATAGAACAGGTATAAATGCGCAGTGCTTTCGGAGAGCTTTCATTTCTGTTCAAGTTATTCATGTGAAGAGGTTTTAACGTGATGATGACCGCACGACGGGAATTAACAGACTTTGAACGCGGAATGTTAGTTGGAGCTAGAAGCATGGGTCATGCCATTTCGGAAATTGTTAGGGAATTCAACATTCCCAGATCCACTGTGTCAAGAGTGTGCCGAGAGTATGAAATTTCAGGCATAACATCCCACCATGGACAGCGCAGTGGTCGACCACCTGCACTTAACGACCGAGACCGGCGACGTCTGCAAAAAGAGCCGTAAATTCTAACAGACAAGCAACACTGCTTCAAATAACCGCAGAAATCAATGTGGGACGTACAAGGGACTTGTCTGTTAGAACTGTGCGTAGAAATTTGACTTTCTTGGGCTATTCCAGCAGAAGACCGACTCGAGTGCCTTTACTGACAGAACGACATCGCTTGCAGCGACTCTCGTGGGCACGTGAGCATATCGGTTGGTCCCTAGATGAATGGAAAACCTTGGCCTGGTCCGATGAGTCAAGATTTCAGTTGATAAGAGCTGATGGTAGGGTTCGAGTGTGGCGCAGACCCCACGAAGCCATGGACCCAAACTGTCAGCAAGGCACTGTTCAAGCTGGTGGTGGCTCCGTAATGGTGTGGGCTGTTTTTTCATGGCATGGACTTGGTCCTCTGGTGCGACTGGACCGAACATTGACTGGAAATGCTTATGTTCAGCTACTTGGAGATCACTTGCAGCCATTCATGGACTTCATGTACCCAAACAACGATGGGATTTTTATGGATGACAATGCGCCATGTCACCGGGCCACAACTGTTCGCGATTGGTTTGAAGAACATTCTGGACAATTCCAACGAATGATCTGGCCACCTAGATCGCCCGACATGAATCCCATCGAGCATTTATGGGACATCATCGAGAGGTCTGTTCGTGCCCAAAATCCTGCACCATCAACGCTTTCACAATTATGGACGTCTATCAAGACAGCATGGCTCAATATTCCTGCAGAAGACTTCCAACAACTTGTTGAGTCCATGCCACGTCGAGTTGCTGCACTTCGCCGTGCGAAAGGAGGGCGACACGATATTAAGAGGTATCCCATGACTTTTGTCACTTCAGTGTAAAGTAGTGATGCCACAATGGTATAAGACCAACAATTATCCAAAAAGAGTGATAGGTTATTATCGCAAGTAATTACAATACTCTAGCGCTTTGAGTTAGAGTGCCGGCGGTGTTATGGATATTTGTAGTGGTTCAGAATTCACTTTAAATCGTAGGTCCCGGTCTGATAGGACTGTAAGAACGGGGATATTGGCACGGCACTTGGTGCAAATCTTGCTACCGTTGAAATAAGACAGAGATCTGGAAGTGACCACTAATCAGTGTGCTAAGACATGTTTGCTCTTGCCTGGTACATTTGTAGTGACAGTGCGCCACCAGGGCTCTTCCCTTCATACCACTGGTGCACAGGTGGTGTTGTTCAAGTTACATTGGCAGATTTTGTCCTCGAAAATAATTTCAGGTAAAAGTCAATGAATCAGCCAACTAATATTTATTGAACCACGGTAACTTTGTCCATATGTTGTTGTTGTTGTTGTCGTGGAGGAAAAAGAGGTACAGCTTCTCTTCTGATGGAGCACCCGTAGGTAGAAATCTGACTTTGGCTCCGGGACGCACTTACAGTCATAGGAGACCGGGATCTACGGCTTAAAGTGGATTCCGAACCCTACAAACATTCATGGCACCACCGGGACTCGAAAACTGAAACCTGTGGTGCCGAACCGAACGCCAGAGCGCTAGACACTCGGTTATTCAGGCCCCACTTTGTCCATATAAAAACGATAAATACATTTGCGTTATTAAGTGATCGTATTCGCAGAAGTTTGTTCTGTCGTATTTAAAACAGGTGCGAACTGTAAATGTTGTTCATTTTTTTTATTTCTTTATCATTTACACAACCTTCAATTGTGTCTATATGATAGATTTAATCGGCTAATCAGGAAAAACACTAGGTTTTTATTTTTAAATTTATGGCTGTTACTATGTGTCGTATAATTAGTTTATTACAAACATATATTATTTGGTTTTGAATATTCCAACTAATATAAGTAGCATTTTTTGTAGAGTTTTTAAAATAATTCAAACATGATCGGAGTTGATTCTTTCTCTTAATAGAGCACGGAATTCCCTTCATTTGTAGTCGGTACAATCTATAATGCATAATAATTATAATCTAACCTCATTTTTAATATAAAATAATAGCAATTTACACAATTCTTACTTCAAATACCAGAACAAAGCTCAGTTAATACACTTATGACATCAAGCACATCAACATCAAGTTGAAGGGCGATTCCTTTCTAAGAATTCTATTCCTGATCCAATCACATCTTCGAAAGTAATCAGTTGATTCAAGCTATTAAACCAAAACATTGAACCTATTTTATGCAATGTCCTCCATTGCATAGAAATGCTTTGTAGCAACTCTTATTATACTGAAGACTCATTTGGTTGCTGACAAGGTTCAGTTACTTTTTTAAAACTTTCTTCCACTTCTTGAATGAAAAGTGAAAGTTACTCTTTTTAAATTGCTCTGGCTTGAAATATAAATACATAACAACATTCGATTTAAAGTTCTTCAAATTCGAAAGAACTATTAAACAGCTTACAACTAACTTGACTAAGTTTAGGTTAAAGACCGGTTTCTCAAAATAAAACTGAAAAAGAAGAAGAAGAACTCATGGAGTCAACAGGTTCACTTGGCACTTTTCATAATATTTTGTCGTCGTATATCCGAGTAACACGTATAAAAAGGTATTGTAGCTTAATGCGTAAGAAGAAGAAGGAGAAGAAAGCATCAGTGATGCTTGCGTACGGTGTGTGGGAGTGTGTGAAAGCAATGTTGGGCTTGTTTGTGTCCAAAGAGGTCAAACCAGTATTGTGCGATAGTGGCAAATTCACCTATTCACCTACCTGAGTGACTCGGTGAGTGGGATAGGAGGTATGCGTGGCATACGAAGCGGCATGGCTTGTTGGGGCATCGACCAAACTATTTTCCTCCTCATGAACACAGTGCGAATTTTGAAATTTAGCGGAATTAGTTGTTTATTATAAAACACATGATGATAAAAAAGTAATGAATGGCAAATTTATATTTAGAAAATTAAATCTTATTTAAACCTATTAGTTATTTGAATAAAAAAAATGCCATCGACAGGAAGGTAGATAACAGGTGGATAAGAGGATTGGTCTACAGAACTTTTTCTTTCCTCCATAGTTCACTCCCATACCTAGGACTACGTAGCTTTAGGTACGAGGTTAGAAGCGAGGGGGAGAGGACCATCGGTAGGCAAGATGTATACAACGAACAGTCCACTGAAGGATGAAGAGCGAGAATAGTACCTTCCGAGTTATATTTTACAGGTAACTGCCCCGCATTTGCGTGTCTTATGGTAAGAAAACCCACAAACTCCCCAGGTAGTCTGACGAATTTACACACATTGTCACAATCACCATCAAGTCTGTTGTTTTTTTAAAAGCAATAACTACAACAATGCCGCCAGCAAATTCGAAAATCAATCCCCCCATACACACTGCAAGCTAGCTGCACAGCTCTCGTCATTGATCCATGTGTTGCAGCCAAACTGTCCAAAGCAAAGTTCCACGACTATGGCTGGAATGGGCATTATAAACTCAGTTGAAACTCTGGTGGAAGTGCTAGAGACTAAGGAATGAATGCTCCAAATGGAGGGTCAATTAACTGGAGCTCTGACCTTTGGTTCGAATCCAGGCGATGGCATGGATGTTTGAGAGTGGTTCGGAATCCACTTTAAACCAGGTCCTGGTCTGATTTGCCCAAATCAAGCGAAAAAAAAATGAAAGTAGAACGTCAAACAAACTAATCCAAATGGTGGTTTTTGTACGCAACTGTAGTGGAAAAATGTGGGATAGCAGGAACAACCCCCCCTCCCGTTCAACTGGCTAATGCTGAATCTGTTATGTATCTGCCATTATTGCATTAATAATTATATTATTCAAATGAATTCAAATGCCCAGAATTAAAAAAAAAAAAAAAAAAAACCTTATTAACAGCGATGCATGTGATTGCAAATCAGTTTCTGCAGCATGCACGGATTCAGTTTCTGCAGCATGCAGCATGCACGGATCTTTGTGTTAAGTTCAAGTGAATTATTTATCTTGATAATATTTACTGATTTCACCATTCTGAACATCTGGATTATAAATTCCTTATTAATAGTAATTCAGTAATAATTTAATGTTAAAAATTCTAATGAAATAGTAATAATATTGAAAAGTTGAACTTTTATTCTGTTGTTAATCATTAAACGTTAAACCACTTTATAAAGTTGTGGCAGTATTTAATATCTTCAAGGTATAGATTTTTAAAATAACGAAAAAATAACCATTTAAAAATTTTTTAAATTGTGATTAGTGATACAAGTTTAAAACAAGCAATAAATGCTGTTGTTTCTTATCTCACTTGGTAGACAGCAACATCTGGACCAGGTCCAAGAACCCGTGTGTTCACATGGAAGTTGGGGGGGGAGCAACTTCTGTTGTGATGGAGCACCCGGAGGTAGAAGTTTGACTTGGCTGCGTGACGCTGACTTTTACGGGGTAGAATTGTCAGCCCTACCCCCAACGCCTTTACAGTCATATTAGACGGGTACCTAGTGGATTAAAATGGATTCGAATCACTACAAGAGCTAGTCCCTCGGCCAATCAGGCCTTTTAGCCAATAAATTGAAAAGTTCTTGATGTGGATTTCAGATAAAAATGAATTTCTTGGCAGGATTTGTTTCATTTTTAACACAGCTTTAAGAACTGCGAATCTTCAACAGAGCTCATTGTGGACATCAAGCATTATTATTTTTATTATTTAATAATGACGCTTGATGTCCACAATGAGCAATGATGGCGTCAGCAATAAGTAAAGATTTCAAATAGCAAATTAAAAAAATTCTTATCTTCCCGACATGCTGTTCCTCACGTTTTTCATGAGTGCAATTGAGCATGTCTTAACTTTTGTCATGATCTCTGGGAAGATTTGGTTGATTTCCACGCATCCAGAATAATGAATTAAACAGTCAAGTTCTATTTACAAAATAATATTATTATCCTGTTCAGTAAACCATAAGGAGGGATTCATATAAGAATAGTATATACGACGAAAGGAAGTAAGCGACGAGACGTTACTTCCTATTGATACTACTGAATTACAGGCTGCGTTAATGAAAAATTTACAAAGAAATACAAAGAGAAAACTCTTCTTCCTAATATTATTGTAACCCTGACAATTTTTAAACTATCAATGGTTAATCTGTGATAGGATGGATTTGGATTTTAAATTTATAAACGTAAAACACAGAATTTTTATTCATTTGTTTGGGTACGGACAATTCACAATTTCAAACAAAATATTCCTTGATAGCACAGATCAACGTCGAAAAAATTGTACTAGAAACAAGGGGTCTTTTTTTGGGAGGGTGCTTATAATAGGTAAAATGTTGAAAAATTCCATCAAGTGCAGTTTTATAGCAAATTGTTTAATTTTCATTTTATAATGAGTTCAAAAACATATAGTTCACAAGATATTCCTTAATAATACAAGTGACATGACCTCTCCAACGATGAAAGAATTGCCCGTGAAATATATATATTTTTATTTCCAATGGCAGGCTACAAAAAGCAATAAAATAAAAAGAAAAAAAAAACAAGGGTAGAAAAAGCAATAAAATAAAAAGAACATGAAAACAACAACCATAATCGAAGGAAATCGCATAGTAACATGTTTAGCCCATAAGGGCCTAGCTTTCCAGTAACGACCCCACACAATAGAGGAAACAAGTGCAGGACAGACAGGAAGGTGAGATGAATCCATGTCCTCTGCGAGACTGCAGAGCATGCATTTTGGGCTTGCAAATATTTTCATTCGAAAAGATGATTGGCCAAAAGGGCAACAGCTTTAAACGTGGGCTGATCAGGGATGTTTAGTATAAAGTTAAGCCAGGTTTTAGATGAGTTGCCTTCAAGTAGATAGAATATTCCGAAAAAGTCTCGATCATCAGTTTCATCGAGTGGAAAGAAATGTTCTTTTACAAAAAGGTTTAGGTGATGGTTGTTCCTTTTTGGCAAGAGAATCCGCCTTCTCATTACCCAAGATCCCACAATGGCCTGGGATCTACTGCAAAACGATATCCTTGCCCATTGAGGCAAGGTCTTCAAGACAAGAGATGCACTTGCCCGTGAAATAAGAGGTATTTTTTTGTGGGGGGGATTTATTGTAGGATTCATTTTCCCTCATGTACAGTTTTATAACAAATCTTAATCTTATTTTAAAAATGTAATACATTAAGAAACATTATTATTATGAGTTCATAAAATTTCTTTTAAGGAATAGAATAAATTATTATATTAAAACAATAATCATAACAAGTATTATAAAATTTTTTTTTTTAAAGTCAATTCCTAATTTTTTTCACTCTATTGCAGAAAGTCCTTTATAAATAATTTTCATTCATTTTGTTTAAGTTTATCTGGCGCCATCTATGGGTAGATATATGCAACCTAAATCTAAAAAAACTAAAATTAATTACTTAAATTTAATGAATGAATTAATATTTGAAAAACTGTATTCACATCCAGTGTCATCCACTACAAGTTAAAAAAATGTATTTGAACTTGAGTGGAGGAATAAAAGTATTTTATTAAGGATTGAAAATGTGAACAAGATATATATAGGGAGAATATATAGAGGGATAATATAGGGAAGATATATATAGGGAATATATAGATATATATAGGGATATATATATATATATATAGGGAATTGAAAAAAAGTTGAATGAATAGTGACAATTCTTACAATGCGCACTCACAAAAAGATCTATTATAAAGACATACAATACAACATACTTTTTTATATTACGTCTATTATTCATTTATTATTAGCATTTAAGAAAAATTGTAATCTGCACAGGTATGTAGGTTAATAAATCTAATATTGATTGCCAAGATGTCATGATTTCATTTAATTGTAGCAAAGTAGGCATTCTTTTCTTTGGGAAAATCTTCCGTGATAGAAAAGAAAGTGAATTTAATTTTTAGAATCAGCACTGTAATTAATAAAAATTAGTTATAAAATTAAAACAAATTTCGAAAAGAATTATTTTTGCAGAACAGTTCAATATGTGAAAGACCTTTTTTCAATTCTTTCTATTAGCTCACACTCTCCCTATGTATATCTTGTTCACATTTTCAATCGTTCATAAAATACTTTCTATCCATCCACTCAAGTTCACTACATTTTTTTGAACTTGTAGTGGATGACACTGATGTGAATACAGTTTTTCAAATAATTCATTCATTAAATTTAATGAATTAATTTTAATTCTTTTTTAAATTTAAGTTGCATATATCTACTAATAGATGGTGCCAGATAAACTTAAAAAATGAATGAAAATTATTTATAAAGTACTATCTGCAATAGAGTGAAAAAAAAAGTAGGAATTGACTTAAATTTTTTTTTTATATTACTTGTTTATATTTCAGTTTTAAATACAATTCTTTGCAATAAATTAAACATTTCATTGATGAAATGACATTAAATTTGTTATGCATCGATAAATTGACCATTTACTTTCTTTACTAGAAATGGGAAATCTATTAATTTAAGGTAATTCTATGTGCCTTTAAGAAAACATATACATATTAATATATTTTTTTTATTATGAAGGAAAAGATGGGAAGGAAGTCATAAAAATAATTTATGTATTATTATATTTTCTGAAGATTACCTTTGTTTTAACGTACTAGATGTGGATTTCAAATAAAAATGAATTTCTTGGCACGATTTGTCAGGATTTCTTGGCAGGACTTGGCAGATTTTACCTTCATTATTAATGCTTCTTTCTTTCTTTTGGATGCCTTAAGGCAAGCGCTGCACAGACGTTACTCGCTTTGCATTACCCAGGGGGCGCATGTAACTCGAAGATAAGCCACGGACGTGGAGTCACAATGCTCCCGCAACGCTGTACGATCCTATTAGACCAGGACCTACAGTTTAAAGTGGATTCCGAACCACTACAAACATCAACGGCACCGCCGGGACTCGAACCCGAGCGCCAGAGCGCTAGCCACTCGGCCATTCATGGAGAACACTTCCAAAGATGCCATCACATTCCTATTGGACAGTCGAGTAACGATGTTCTCAATTGAATCCACTGGAGTCTCGTAAATGGAAACACAATTGCTAAAAGAGAGCAAGAATAAAATAGAGTGAGCATTGGGGTTGCCAGCCAGAGGACTAGAGACTCGTCACGTGACGTATATCAAGTTGGCTAATTGTACCAGAGAAATGTGCGGAAGTGTTCGTTTCAATCATGCATTGCTATGCCCAACTCGTGGCTCAGTGGCAATGTGCGCAGCTGGTGAACATTAGAGGGGCAGGTTCAATCCGCTGGCGGCGTTGTTCTAGACACTGTTTCAAAAACCAGCAGTCTAGATGGCGTTTGGGATGCCCAACATCTTGCCTCTAGTTGGGGGAAGTTTTCCGGTTTTTCTCCATACGATACTCAAATACAGTGTAGTTTCCCCTAAAGTCCTTCCGGAAGGCACTTCCTTCCTTCTTCAGCATCAGGGAGTGAAGTCAGATTTCTACCAACGGGTCTTCCATCACAACTGAAGCTGCCCTCCCCCGTCCCTCCTTCCATGAGACCACACGGACTCATAGACTTGGTCTAGATGTTGCTGTCGACCAAGAGGAACAAGAGGAAAAATATTCATATGCAAAAAAATGTATGTTTTAATAATCTGTACTACTCCTCAAAATGTGTTCTATGACCACTGAATCACCCTGTATTTGTTCTCGCACGATTATTTTTTTTTAGATAATTTCTCAGATTTTCTTTTATTTTTCATTCATTCTCATATACGTCAGTACCCGTCGAAAAGTTTTATGAAGCCATTTTTTTTACATACATTTATTAGTAAAATAGCACCAAGTAGTGTATAATTTTGTTTTTTGTTAGTGTAAATACGTTTTTTTTTAAATTTTGCGAAAAATAATACATGAAAAAGGATATAAAAAGAAAATTATATTAAACTACACTCATGTCCATAAATTAAAAAGGATAATGACGTTCAGGCAAAAGAAAGAGACAGAAGCAAAACAAATTTGACTTATTTGTAAAAAGCCTATTTATTAAACAAAAGGTAAAGAGCAAAAAAGATGCTATATTTGACATAATTAATAAAAATTGCGATTTTTTACTCCCTGGAGCAAATTTAAAAAAAAGAACCTATTTACAAAAACAGTATAACAGGGTTAGTATGATGGTTAATATGGAGTATGTCTCCCGGACGATGCAATATAGGCCTTACAACGCCTAGGCATGCTGAGTATCAAATTATCAATCTGATCTTGGGGAATATTACACCACTCATCAAGCAATGCCCTCAGTTCGGTTGACAGGTGGGAGGGGGTTGACGGGCTGCAATTCGTCGGCCAAGCATATCCCACACATACTCTATTGATTCAAGTCCGGTGAGTATGCTGGCCAATCCATACGGGTGATATCCTCCAATTGAAGGCATTCGTCTACAATGTTTGCGCGGTGAGGACGGGCGTTGTCATCCATAAACAGAAATTCAGCACCCATGGCGCCCCGAAACAAACGTACATGTTGTTCCAGAATGGCATCCCGATAGATGTGGCCTGTCATCGTTACACTCTGAACATGCAGGTCAGTTCTGGAACCAAGAATAATTCCTACCCAAACATGCCATCCTGCACCACCGTAACGGTGTCGTTCAATGGTGTTCTCATGGTGGTAACGGTTACCTGGCGCTCTCCATATGAAAGTCCGGCGAGAATCAGACTGCAAACTAAACCTGTACTCGTCGGAAAACACCCACCAGACCACTGTTGCGGTGTCCACAATGCATGCTCTCTACCCAGGTTAATCGCAGGCGACAGTGAGTTGCGGTAAGTGGAACACATCTGACAGGCCTATTAGCATATAGACCAATGTGCCCTAAGCGTCTGTACACGGTCTGTCTTGAAACTGTCGTACCGGTAGCTGAAGAGAGCTGACGAGACAGGTCTGATGCTGCTCCCGTCTGTTTTCTTTTGGCAGTAACTGCTAAATACCGGTCCTCATTCAGCGTTGTATCTCGGAGGTGACCTGTGCTGTAACATCTACTCACATTACCATCATCTTGGAATCGTTGCAAAGCCTGGAGAGGACCTCTGGGCGATTCCAAGTTCCTCGGATACTTCCAGCTGGGTACGTCCACATTCCAGTCGTCCGATAATTCTACCACGTAAAAAAATCATCCAAATGCTTCCTTTGTGCCATAACTATGCGGTTATTGCTCTGAAAGGCTTTTAAAGCGCTTGTGAACAATTTTACTTCTTTGCCATCATTCATATATGCCCCCCTCTTACACTCTCTCGTCATTGTGACGTACTATCCGCGCCATCTGGTGGTTTCCTGTAATTTGCATATTCTTCTTCAAGATGAGTGTGATAATTCTACAGGTGAAATTTTTATTTAGAGTTCAATTTCTGTGGCCAAGGATTCTGAATTATCCTTATTTTATGGAAATGAGTGTATTTCTTTTTTATTTTATCCATGCGTTAGTTTCAAAAGATTATTATTGATTAGTGATTATATTATTGATGGAAGTGTTGTCGTTGCTAATACTTCGTGATCAAGCGCCAGCTAGATAAAATTCATGAGTCCGTTCGCACCCTTACGATAACAAGCAACAAAAGTGGATGAGAGGAGATGTTATGTTGACTTTGCAAATACTTATAATCCGAGAATTGTTTGTGTTGGTTGGCTGGTTTGTCGCTCTATGGTCATTTGTGCACTCTTTGAACTCATTAGGCGGGATCTACAGTTTCAACTTAGTTCGAAACCCCACTGAAAGCTTCCATGCCACCGCCGGGATTTGGATCGTTCAGGATAAGCCAGATTCTCCTTGCACTTGATACAAGCCTGAAGAAAGTCCTGAAAGTTGTCCCTGAGCGCTTACGGTCATACCGAGATGGACGGGGGTGGGGTGGATTGAGTCAGTTTCAATCGTTTCATGAAACACTTTCTATTCATCCACTCAAGTTTTCAAATACAGTTTTTTTTATCTTGCAGTGGATGACACTGAATCTGAATACAGTTTTTCAAATATGAATTCATCAATTAAATTTAATTAATTCATTTTAATTTTTTAAAAAATAATTTGGCCATGAAAATATTGCAAACTTAAGAATTCGATTCTGATGATGACTCAGTTTCTGATGGAATGACTTGTTTAACATTTTCCTATTATAAGTAGTGTGATCTTTAAATTCTTTTTCCAATTCCTTCTATTAGCTCACACTCTCCCTGTATATCTTGTTCACATTTTCAATCGTTCATAGAACACTTTTTTGTTCATCCACTCAAAGTTCAAATACCTTTTTTTTTTTTTAACTTGTAGTGGATGACACTGGAACAATGAATACAGTTTTTCAAATATTAATTCATTCATTGATTTAATTCATTCATTAAATTTAATTCATTCATTCTATAAATTTAATTCATTCATTAAATTTAATTCATTCAGTTTTTAGTTTTTTTAGATTTAAAGTTATATATCTACCAATAGATTGCATAGATAAATTTAAAATAAAAATGAAAGGATTTACAAAGGACTCTGTAATAGAAAGTGAAAGAAAAAGTAGAATTGATTTAAAAATTTTTTTTTTATATTACTTGTTTTACTGAAATATACAAAGAAATCTTCGTGCGCCGCAAAGTATAACACGAGGCTTAAGCACGAGGAGTAAAAAAGCAAACAAATCAATGACAAATATTAAAAAACATCAAGTAAATGGAAAATTTAAAAGTACACCTGACATCACAAAAGGAAATAAGATGCAGAGAAAAAACACCAAACTAAGAATAAACAAACTTACAAAACAAGTTGAAGTTGGTGGTCATTTGAATTTTGGAGTTGTTACCCTTTTGTGTTGGTGTCAATATCTTTAGAGATTGCTTTTGCCGTTCGTTATTGTAATGGGCTGCTCGTCGATTCATGACCGAGAGGTCAGACAAGGGCAAAGGATAAAAAAGTTTTATTTATATAGGTTGTGTGTTGTAAAAATGTTAGGACCTTCTTTGGGAATTTTAATAAGAAAAGCAGGCTTTTGTTCTGCATCATTATTTACAATATTTACAAAGCATAACATTTAATAGTATGACAACCATCATCTGACTCTCAAAAGACTATCACCCTTACACTCTGAATTCTCCACCTCATAGTATTGAATCCCTCGCTGCTCTCTGCCAAAAGTTTCCTTCAAGGGATTATTCTGTAGTTCTTCCAAAGTTATGAATTGGACAGGATCGTTATATATTAGTCGTAATAAAATATTGCATTTATTTATTTCTTCCATATACTAAATAATAACAGGGATGCATTCAACCTGACATGTTGAAACATTTTGCAGACTACGTACAAGTCACCTGTGAGAAAGGACTGGCTGCCACAGATATCTGCCCACTTTGCGACTTTGGCGAGCCCATGACTGGAGAGCACCTCATCTATGCCCTACTGTTCTTAGCTTCTATATCCCCTTTTTGTGTTCTGTGTGCCTTTAGTGATTGTTTTGTCTTTCTTTACTGTATTGGGCTGCTCGTCGACTCACGACCGAGAGGTCGGAGATGGGCATAGAATAAAAAAAAAAACTTTTTTTGGAGTAATAGTTCTTTCTTTCTTTAAATCTTTTCCTAGTATGTAAGGCCTGAGCAAGCCAAAAACAATAGGATCGATATCATGTACACCACCTACATTGCATTTGCAAAGATCAGCTACTCATATTTTAAATCTGTTTAAAAAATTAAAATTGTCATGTCAGTTATAAACAGAGTGATTCTGAGGATTAGGTGAAGAATTAAGCCTTTGAAAAACAGAGGTAAAGTACTTTTTGTGATAGAGACATTGGAGGATTCTTTGTATAATGACTTTCAGAAACTATTGGTCATGCCTTTTAAAATAAGGTTTGGGTATATTAACATTAATCGCAATGTCCGTTTGGTGACTTCTTTTGCGAAGACCAGTCATGGTAAGTACACAAGGCAAAAAGACAAATTTTGTTCAGTAAGTTACTAAGGTTTCTTTGGATATTAACAATAATATTGCTTTGTACGATGTAATATATTTTTCAGTCATTTTTAACGAATACAAACAAATCTCCGTTGCAAATTACACATTTTGAAGATGATCCATTTGTCTTCAAGCTATTTGAAAACGCTATCACGCCAATTTACAGACGGCGGCGTGAGAATTAACATCATTTTCTGGAACATTTAAGACTTTTCGGTGACACTTGTCAATTTACACAATCAATTCATTGTAAATCCCAATTCTTTTGCCTAATGGTAATTATCGCAGCTAGTGCAGGATGACTCAGGTTTGAATCTGCTGGCGTCCGTCGCAATCCCTGCTACCAGAAACGAATTAGGGCCTGAATGGCCGAGTGTCTAGCGCTCTGGTGCTCAGTGCCACAGGTTTCAGGTTCAGGAGTCCCAGCTGTGCCATGGATTTTGTGGTACGGAATCCACTTTAAACCATCGGTCCCAGTCTCCTATGACTGTAAGAGCGTCACGGAGCAAGTCAGACTTCTACCTACGGGTACTCCATCAGAACAGAAGCTGCCCCTTCCTCCATCCATGAGTAGACTACTCACGGGGCCCGTCTCGCACTGCAGAACACTGAGGATATGTCAACAACAACAACAACAAAAACTAGATTACTCGATGGCGATTGTAACGATGCTTAAATATTTCGCATCGACTGTCAGGCTACCTGGTGGGAATTTACAGAAACTTTACCTGCCTGGTGGAGCGCTAACCCCTTATACGACATTCAAATGTGGGCAGTTCCTCTAAAAAGCAATCTCAGGAAGCCATACCTAAAGAAGTGCACATTATAAAAATATAGCAATGAAATCGAGACGCAATTCATTCAAGTGATCGAAAATTATTCAGGTCTAGTTCACATAAGACTTCTAATATATAAAATTTAACTAATTAAAAATTAAAACAATATATTTTCTTTTAAAATTTAAATTTTAAAAATAATTTAGTTAATGTAATTTAATTTTTAAAAACCCTTTATTGATCGATATATTGAATCAGGAGTTACCATCTATCTATCTATCTATCTATCTATATATATGCAGTTCCGATTTTTCCAGTTAATATCATACATCATACTCATCTCGAATAAGCAAGGGGAAAAACCCGGATAAACGGAATTACACAAATCAGACATTAAATTACACATTCACTAAATAAATAGGGTAATATTTACTATTTATACCCATTTATTTATTAATACGCTTTTATTAATTTCACCTGTATGTTTGTTTGTAACTGACTCTTTGGGCTCGATTTTGCCCTACTTTAAGCGATCACATTTAATTTAAACGTTGCAGACTTATCAAGGACACTAAAATAGTTTGATAGTTTATTATCTCATCATGATTAGGATCGCCAGGACGGTGATTTTATTTTAACTTATGAAAGCAATTTAAACCACGTAGAAGGACATTCAAACCTACGTGGGGCAGTGGCGCAACGGATAACTCGCCTGACTACGAAATCATGGCTGGCTCGACCTATTCGCATTTAGCCTTTGTTTTACTCACAATTAAATTAGTGTAAGAACTATAGTTCAGTCCTCCGTATCGGGATCTCGTTTAAATAGTATAGTTTAAAACACTAAAAAACATGCTTTTAGAGTTGATAAATTAATAATTTAAAAAAACTAAAAAAACACGCTTTTTCAGTGAATCAAACTAAAAGTTAAAAAATAATTGTTAACATATAAGAATAAAATGACTGACGAGAAAATGAATGTCACTGTTCTAAAAGCGTGGGGTGCTCGATATCCATCGTTATAATTTTCACTCGTTTCATTTCGAAATGCAGAGTTAGTTTAAAAATGTCATGCAAGCACCCACCTTTTAGAACAGTGACATTCATTTTCTCGTCAATCATTTTATTCTTATGTTAACAATTATTTTTTACTTTTTAGTTTGATTCACTCGAAAAGCGTGTTTTTTAGTTTTTTTAAACTATAATTTTTTATGATTACATATACTTACAGTGCTAGTGCTTTCATAAAAATAGAACAAAGGTTGTTCATTCGAAAAGTCATTGATACTTATTTGTGGGATTGTATAAATGTTGTTAAAACTTGCTGTTCAATACATTCACTAGCCTTTCATCCATCTTAAGAGTCTTCCTGATACGTCTCACTGTCTGCATGTTCGCGGTTTTTCAACCATTTCTGCAACCATGTGATCTGCACTTTCTTACTGTGCATCCACTGACCACTGTCTTCTCCAAGGTTTTCATAAGTCTTTTGCACTCTCAATGAAGATTCGTCACCACAGGCCTCCTTTTCACGTTGGCTGTTGGTGCCTGTTTCAGCAGGATTCATGAAGTCGTTGCACAAGGGAGAAGAGGCTGCTTGGAAGAGTTGCCGAAATAATACGAAACAAAACCTTAGATGCAATTTGTTATTCTTTTATTTATTGAAATGCGATAATTTCTGCTCAAATTCAAAACTGCTGATTTTAATGTTAAGTATTACTCTAAAATATAAAGAAGAAAAATATTCTAAGTACTATATTATTTACTCTTTGATAAACTTCAAATAATCGCTTCTTCTAATGCCTTCAAATGGTGAATTTATTTCAGGCCGCCTCGTAGCTCAGTGTATGTGCCGCTGGTGAGCGATAGGGCTGATGCTCGCTGGCGGCTTTTTGCGAACGCCTGCTTCAAAAGGAGCCTTGATGGTTTAGTGATAATTTCGGCGCTCTTGCTTAATTAGTCGGACTACCTGGTAGTTGTTTGCCGGGTTTTCTCTCATAGGATGTGCAAGGCAGCAGGTGAATTCCCTAAAGAGGTCAGCTGGCCTTCGTAAGCTCAGGCCAAGTCAAACTTCTTCCAGTTCTTCATCATAAACTGCTTGGCCCTCCATCCATGAGTAGACACTCATGGGATGTGTGAAAGCTATCCTACAAGGCAGGACGCTGAGGTCCACACACATATTTCAGAAAAAATAATAGTGTATCTCAAAAAAAAAATTTGTATGTCAAATTAATACTAAAGTACAACATTTAACTTAAAATGGCTTCAAAGCATTAATACCAAAATGCATATTATAATGTCCAGCAGTATTTACATTCTCTAAAATTGCCTACTTTTCATTAATTTAAATAATTATTTTGTTATTATAACTTTTTAAATATTTGATAAAATGATTAGTTTCATGAATATAAACCTTTTTACACACCGCTAATGAACTTGAGATTTTCCCAGGATTTTCGAACGCTGTTGTTCTGGGAGCTTTTGGAAACTATTCAATTTGGAGTTCCTCGTATTTTCAAACTCGTCACGACAAGTTTTTCAGTTACGATTAAAGCAAAGTCTGCAGTTTCTGCACCCGAAATCGGCGTTCAGTGAAACACATCGATTGAGAAAGCTCAAAAGCTCAATTGCAGAAAGCCAATGTGAGCGAAATCTTTGGTAAGGGTGCACAGAGACTTATGATAGAGCTTGGCTGAAGAAGACATATTGCACAGTGGATTGAATAGTAAGAGAAATTGCACAGGACATGTAAGTTGCAAACCGTAGAACAACAGAACAGTGATGGCAAAAATAATTGGTAATATTATTATTAATGATAGTATTGTGTGTAGGGCTTCCGGAAGAGTTTTCGAGGACCCACGCGTTTTGCATATCCTGTGAGGAGAAGGCCCGGCCGGCAACTACCGGGTGGTCAGAGCGCTCATTAAAGCGAGATCGCCCGAACACCACTAGATCAATCGAGTCTCCTCGTGTTTGAAACAGTGTCTACCGCAAAAATGCCGCCAGCGGTTTAATAAGCAGCCACCCTCATGCTCACCAGCGGCACACATTTGCCGCTGAGCTACGAGAGTCGGGCTATGTAATAAAGCGAAGTGTGAACTCAAAAGGATTTTTGGTTATTGTTAGGTATTGCCTTCAGAAATATTTTTACCTTATTATTTGGTTTAGATGAACTTACGCATGTTTGTGAATAAACATTTTCAGGCTTTGGCATAGTATATCCCGAATATCAGGGAGTTGTGGTTTAAAATTACTTCTAAGTAGAACAGCTCCAGAGACTGCAGGAAGAAAAATCAAGACATGTTCTGGTCAGAAAAGAACCATAAAATTTTAATATGTTTATTTATATTTTATTTATTATTATTAATATTATTATTATTGATTTATTGTTGTTTTAGTAACTTGAAGTTTAAGGCTGAGACTCCAGGATTAAAGCGATTTTCTGGGCTCTGGGCGTGTATTTATTATTAGTTTTCTAAGGAAAGTGCATACATTTATCAATGTGTTATAAAATCAGTGTTAAATGACTCATTGATGTCAATAAAGTATAAGCAAAAATTTACTTTTAATATCTCTTTCCCTTTCAGTTAAAAAAACTGCCATCACAGTACGCCAAATATGTGCACGCTTGTTTTATTTTTGGAACGATATTTTTATCCTGTGAAAATTATGGGTAATCTTTTGTGTAGAGAGTAAAGTTGCCGTCTCTTTCTTGACTACTTTCAATTTTTTACGAGATATATCACGCATATTATTTATTTCATATTTATTTTTTTACATTCTTTTCACGAGCTTTTTCGTTTCATTATATTTATTTATGCTTTTTTTCTTTTTGAAAAATGGAGAAATGCAAATCAGTGCCCAGCAGTTTTTAAATGAGATCAGATGAGAAGTATTTAAAATGACGACGCTGTAATAATATGTATATTTTTCAATTACGCAAAGCATCTAGGTGAAAGATGGGAGCGTTAGTACAATAACTTTCTCGTAAGCTTAAAAACCACAGGCGTCACGCAGTTCTGGACTGAACGACATGAAAGGCTATGTGAAAGCCGTGCTCCATCTTGCATAAAAACAACGGTCGTGTCCAAGCTCTCTGCCGCTTCTGCAATTGAGGAATGACGAATGTTTCAGCATTTACCGATATTTCTCATCAGTAGCAGAAAGTAGCGGGACCTACTGTCACGTAAGCACTAGAACAGTTTGAAAAATCAACTTAAAGTGGCATTACATTTCAGAAGTGCGTACGTGACCGGCAGCGCAAATCTTCACCACCTTCAAAAGCATCACTTCATGTATCTTCAAAATCGCCAACACCTTTTTTTCAATTCCTTCTGTTAGCTCACACTTTCCTCTATATATCTTATTCAAATTTCCAATGCGTTCATAAAATACTTTTTATCCATCCACTCACGTTCAAATACATCAAGCTTGCACGTGGATGACACTGGACGTTAATACAGTTCGTTTCCAAGTATTAATTCATTCATTAAATTCAATTGAATTCATCTTAGTTCGTTTAATTTAAGTTGCATGTATCTACCCATAGATGGCGCGAGGAACTTAAAATGAATGAAAATTTTTATAAAGGACTTTCTGCAATGCAGTGAGAAAAAGAAGTTGGAATCAGACTTTAATACTATCCCTTACATGTTTTTGAGGAAATTATCTCCCCAGGTCTTCCACCAATCTATATATGACATTTTGGTTTCGTTCGGTTCATTAGTTTTAGCTGTGGATGATGCCTACAAATGAAGAGATTATTTTTGAGACAACTTGAAGTGCATTTTATCATTTTATCATTTATATCATTACCTCCAGTCTCGGCTTTCTAAAACTTAAGATTAAACTTATGAGGAAGCATGTTTCTGTTACAGTTTGAAAAATGGTTTATTCAATGGCTGACGTTGCCCAACGTGTGGTAGCGCAGCGCAGCTAGGGCGCAGGACGGCTATGGTTCAAATTACCTGGCGGTTTTTAGTTGCATAGTCATTGCTTTTTCACGATTAAGGTACCAACCACCACCACATGCATAACAGATGGGCTGAAAAGTTCATAGGCTGACACATAGATGGCGCTACCAGATATTAAATCCATATGATTTTTAGTTAGCCCTAACCTTCAAAAGACACGTGTATAAATTTGACGAGCTGTTGCACTATTAGTATGCGAGTTATAGCATTTTTAGTGTTCATCACATACGTGCAGTCCACTCGGCTGACTGTGTCGATTGGACTCCAGTGTGAAATGATGGAGCCATGTTTCATCCATCTGATCACACTATCGACGCAAAAATTGGGGTTTATTACGATTGAACAGCTCCAAATACTGCTTAGAATCATCCATTCGTTGCTTTCGCAATCAAATATTCATTCACGTTCCTTTGATATCTTTAGGGTCTAGCACATCAACTTCACTTTACGGTTATCAGAAATTATTTTTGTGGACTTTTTGATGTTTTCGTCGAACAGCCTCTTTGGGGGCTTGCATCGTCATCCTCGGTGCTCATTTCCCCTCGTTTAAATTTGAGCAAACCACTTCTCTACGGTTGATTTTCCTGGTGCAAAGAGTCCGACAATAATGTTTATCAAGCCAATCCTTGGCTTCAATAGTATTTTTTTCGCCAAAGCAATGCTTTTATTACCACACGAAATTTCCTTTTTTATCCATTTTTCAAACTAACAAGAGTTGCTTCACTAAAAATGCTATAACTCACACATACCCTTAGGAATCTACAAACACTTATTGCAAGTTAAAAGGAGTGATATCAGATATCAATTCTTTACTTTGCAAATTATAATATGTTACATAACTTATTTTTATTATGTGTAATGAAATGAAATATATATGCACACACATTGCATATTATTCATTTTTACATATATATATAATATATATTGGATAATTTTTGTGAGGTTTTTTATGTGTATGTGTGGCCTGAGATCAAATTACAGTGAATGAGTTATCCCAATATGAAACTTTTTTTACACTAAATTTTATATACAATTTTATATGATCTGAATTTTCAATTAATTTTCAATTTTCAATGTATGAGCTCAATTTGCAAATGGAACATATTTGTAGTGTATCTAGCATTTGGTATTTAATGAGTGATGTTTTTTATATTTCATATTAAATGTTGCATTGATGTACAGATTTGTGAATGTTAAGAGTCCATTCGACCATTCGCTCACTGTAGACTTTGCCGAAGGGGGACCCACCCTCAAATTTTTGACACACATATATATTTCCTACATTTGTAAGATTAAAAACTAGATATAATATTATAAAGAAAGAAAATAAAAAAGAGACTTAGAGGTGTGGAATTATGTAGCAAAACTTTAAAACATTTAAAATTTTTCCTACATTTTTTGTACAAACCAAAGCACAAGGAGATTAGAAAGCTTTTATTCAACGCGTTTATTATTAAGTTTTATAGCCAAAACACATTTTTCTGTTCATTTTCTGTTGAAATAAACATTTTCTGTTTCAACTACTATTTGTTAGCACAGGAACATTTTACTCTGTTTAGTTCCCAATTTTAAGATTGAACCTTTTCCTAAGATTTCTCCTAGCCATTCTTATTGGCTTGATTTAAACTTTCTCTATCTATATTTATTGGTATATTTAAACTTTTCTAGTTATTCTTATTGGTTTATTTAAATGTCTTTTTTCATGCTATTCTTATTGGTTTATTTAAACTTTCTCTAGCTATTCTTATTGGTTTTATTTTAAACTTTTTCTCCACAGTATTATGCTTATTGGTTTATTTAGAAATTTCTCTCAATTGATTTTTATTAAATTTCTTTCATGATTTTTCTTATAAAATCGTCGTTTGGAATGATATATTATTTATTTATTTATTTTTTTAAATTTCTTTCACTTGCTTTCTATAGCAAAAAATTACATCATTTGCCTTTTGATAAAATCGTCGAAAATAAAGAAAAATTACCTAGATTATAATCTGAACTCCACGCTAGAGTTTGATTTGAAGCAAACCGACCTTCTAATATGCAAATGAATTAGAAGACATTGAATAAAATTATTATTCAATTCCTTCTATTAATCACACTCTCCCTATATATATCTTGTTCCCATTTTCAATCGTTCATAAAAACACTTCTCATTCATCACTCTTGTTTAAATACGTTTTTTATCTTGTAGTGGATGACACTGGATGTTGATACAGTTTTTCAAATATTAATTCAGTCATTAAATTTAATTCATTAAATTTAGTCAGATTTAAATTGCACATATTTACCCATAGATGGCGCCAGATAAACTTAAAAATTGAATGAAAGTTATTATAAAGGACTTTCTGCAATAGAGTGTAAAAAGTAGAGTAGAATTGACTTAACATTTTTTTATATTACTTGTTTTTTATTATTAAACGTTTTTTATTAAACTATGGCTGGGACATACTCCTTCGAAAATTTGAAATTTGAAAATCTCCACCCAAAAGAAATTATTAATTACATTTCAGTAAGATTTGATTAAAAATTCATCTTCAAGAAAAATCTCCTTACATTTCTGACATGAAGAATGATTCGAAGGCAATGAAACATGTGACCCTCTTCTGTCATCTGGCTACAAATGCTTTTCAGAAAACTATACATCGAGAAGAAAAAAGAAAAACGACATTGGCGAGATCTTAAACACGAAAATATATTACATATAACAACATTTTTATAGCAATGAATGCAATAGAGATTATTTACTATATCAGATTTCAAAGTTCTAATCATCTAGAAGCGCATGAGAACATCACAGCATTAATGCATTTGTTGACAATCACCATTATCTTCATCTTTATGGCATGAGTGTAGACCAAAGCCTTCCCGAGATTAGATGCTGCCAGTAATTTCTATCCTTTTCACAAACTTATTTGCGTCTAATTGTAAATAACTTATTGTACTTATTTGTCTTTTTTCCAAGTCATTCTGTGACCTGATGACCAATTGGGTAGCGCTCTGGCGCTTTGAAACTTCTGGTTCAGATCTTGGCGATTGGCCAAGGATGATCGTTGGTGGTTCAGAATCTACTTCAAACTATGGGTCAAGTCTAATTAGCTAAAGTGTACAAAAATGATCATAGGGCGTTCAAATGACACCAAAGTCGATCGTCATTCCACACCACTCTCTAAGCTAGCAAACAGAAAGATGCATTAAAAAAAAAGTGTTCTTTTAGAGTGTCTACAGTAGGTAGATAAAAAATTATCCACACTTTTGACATATTTCTTCTACCATTGTGCATATTGATTTTTTGTTCTTATTTCATTGTGATACCTTGAGGAAAGTCTGATCCTATTTCCGCCATTTTCACGCTCCTGTTGCAGATTAGACTTTTAAGTTGCACCAAAGAGGGACATGAGCAGTGACTTCGATTCTGAGTAGGAGGTGTCAAAGATTGAGAAATTCATCGTCGCACTATGGAGAACTGCACTGTCACGTAAAACTGTATTTTGATGGATCGGGAAGTTTAAAGTGGCCGAACGAGTGCAGTTCTGAAAGAGGGGACAGGACCGCCATCAATCTCCATTCACTACTCATAGCTCTAGAGATGGTTCTGACGAATATTTCATTTTTTATCTATCAAATATATGGGTATAGTTTTGAAGGGTATGGAACCACTTTCAAAATTTCTGATTGGTTATTTTTTTTCAAATTTCTTTCTCGAACTATTCTTGTATTGGTTTATTTAAATTCTCTCACATGTACTTTCTTTAATAAATTTTGTTCGAGTGTGTTTTTTATAAAAAATCATTTTGAAATACTATACATTTTTTTATTAAATTTCTTTCACGTGCTCTTTAATAAAATCTCGTTCAGTAAATGCTTTTGATAAAATCATTTGGATTTTGTATTTTTTTAATTTCATATTCAATTCCTTCTATTAGCTCACACTCACTCTCTCCTATATGTATCTTGTTTAAATTTTCAATCCTTAATAAAATACTGTTGATTCGCATCCACTCAGAGCTAGATGCATTTTTCAACTTGTAGTGGATGACAGCTGGATGCTGAAATGCAGTTTCTCACGCATCATATATAATTCAGTCATTTAAATTTAATTCATTCACATTTTTAGTGTTTTTTTAGAGTTGAGGATTGCATGTAATCTATCAATAAACATAAAAAAAAAAAAGAATGCAAATTATCTATAAAGAACTTTTGCAATAAAATTCCCAAACAAAAGTAGAAATTGACCTAATAAACAATTATACTAAGGCCCACATAAAAATCACAACTCCCAGCTGTCCGATCTATACTTGCCCGGAGTTGTAGAGGCAGGACTTTTAAATATACTACTGAGGAGACATGGCCCAAATCCATATTGAAGATGGACGAGTTGTGAGCGTCTACGTGGCCCATTGCAACGTACGTAACTGCAAGAGAAGCTGATGATTGAATCGCTGCCGCCATTCTATAAAAGCAGTCTTGCTCAGAAATGAAATTCGCTGGTGATTGTGACAACAAAATAAGTATCACGCCTGGTGGTACCAGGTCAAGTGCAACCAATTAGCCAACAAAAGGCCGACCTTAGTCCGGAGGTGAAATATGAATAAGTCAGTGTTTTATTTGAGGAAAAGTTGTTTTTCAACCTTATATTACTTGTTTTTACAAACTAGATCAAAATAAAATTGCAGCTATTCGATTTGTGAAAGAGCCACATTCCATTGATATTTCTTTGAGTAATATATATTCAGTATTTAAAGTTCGAACCAAGCCTTCAAACGTAACAAACCGCAATCTTTCATCTAAGGTGCGTCACTCTATACATCGGCGAACGAATTGTCTAGCGTCTGGCACTCGATGCCATAGGTTTCGGGTTCGAGTCCGGCAGTGCGATGGATGTTTGTATTGTTTCGGAATCCACAAGCCGTAGGTCCGGTCTAATAGGGCTGTAAAAGCGTCACGGAGCAAAAAGTCAGACCTACCTACGGATTGCTCCATCGAACAAACCTGCACCTCCTATGAGGGACACGACAACAACAATAGTCCGAACTGTGGATCGGATTTTCCGTGTAATTGTTGACCTTCACACCACCCAGTCGCCACAGCCAGTGTTTAGTGCAAGGGTCTCCAAACACCAGCCAGGAACCAGCAACTGTTCTCAGTTCAGTACCCGAGGGCAAAACCAGCCAAACCACTTCCTGCCATTATCTCACTACACTTCCAGACTAGTCTCCACGAACACGCTCTGAGCGAGGATTCAATGCTCCAAATTCGCTGGTTCAATTACTTACCAATTGGGTGTATCGTGACACTTGACGACAAATGGATACCACGTGGTTTCATTCGCTTCATTTAGCTTTTCCGCTCCCTATATATATCTGAATCAAACATACATAAAAATCACATGTTTGATTCAGGATATTATTAAAACATCCGCATATACATGCAATGCGATACTCTTTACCACAACATAACTAGGGTTAACCACGAAAGGATGTTCACCAGTTTATAATGTTAGTGGGTTCATTTCAATCATTTGTCAGTTATTAATACTTAATCCATTTCTGCGTATTAGCCTTGTCATTAGCTTTACCTAACAAGAGCAATACAAAACCGAGTTATTACCATTCTGTGTTTTATCCCCTTATAACAGAAACAACAATAAAAGCTATTCCGCTGTCGCAGACCGGATGGATGACACTGGCGTGCCAGTTTGCGGGCCGTAGTTACGACCCCTGGTTTAGTGTAAGGCACGGCTCGTTATTAATCACAGGCAATCCCTTTCACTTTCCCGGCCTATAGATTTAAGATTGCCACCTCTCCGTCAAAAAGAAAAGAAAATGAAGGTTTTTTTTGTGCAGTAGAGACTCGATGAGAATTCAACATAGAAACTTTCCAGCCTATAGAAAGATTGCCCAACCTACGTCAAAAAATAAAGAAAATGAGGGTTTTGATGCAGTGAAACTCACATGAAATCAACAGGAAATTTACCCGGCATATAGTTTAGATTCGCCAACTTCGTCAAAACCAAGAAAATAGAGAGGGTTTTTGTCAGTGAAACTCGATCAACAGAAAACTCCTCATTGTAAACACAAAACACATTTACAAATTGAAAATCTCGATCTGAATTTTATTTCTTTCCACTTTGGAATAGTCACGAAAACACTTAGTGCTACCTTTAGACCAGGGGTCTCAAACTACAGCCCGCGGGCCTTTGTCATCCATTCGGCCCATGACAGCGAATAGCGTATTGTTGCCGTAATAAGTTGGACAAAAAATGACATACTCGGTTTTATTGGCTTGCTAGGTAAAGCTTAATGACAAGCATAATACGCGGAAAATGTAGCTTAAAGCATAACAATAACCGGAAGATAGATAACGGCCAGAGAAACTAAAGCGGTTTGGCCCTTGAGGCACTTACTGGGTAAAAGCAGTATGGCCCTAAGGCTGGAAAGTTCGGAGACCCCTGGTTTAGATGACATGTCTATTTTAAATCTATTTTTATGTCTCTAAAATGATTCTTTCTTTTATTTTAAGTTTTTACTTATTTGAAAGTATTCGATGTGCGACACGGTTGAAAGGAGGGAAAAAGTAATATGAATTAGTTAAATTTATTCTTGCGCATTCATAATTTGAAAAAATTTACGAGTCTTAAATTTTTGTTTTCAAACACAAACACAAAATTTAAGATGAAAAAAAAAAACCAATTTTTATAAAAACTTTTATTTAATATTTTGATAAAACCCAGAAGAAAGTATTTTCTGTTTAATTTTGCTATACAAAAATTAGACTGTGGACCCAGTTCATGTTCGTAGATTCATGTCATAACGGAACTGCTGCGAAGAGAGCTTCTGAGGTCCCTCTGAAATAAAGAACATAATGGAACAGAATTGAATCAGAACAAAAGGAATGAAAGGACATTTTAAATTAACTCAAACAAATTAATAATGGTTTTAAAAAACTAAAAAACACGCTTTTAGGTTAATCAAAATTCAAAAAGTAAAAAATAATTGTTAACTATAAGAATAAGGAAGCAGAGGAACCCGACGAGAAGTGATTGTCTGTTCATGGTCCGCTCGGAAGGCTTATAAATCAGATTGCCTATTCACTAGTTTTCATTTCATGCAGAGTTTAAAATGTCATACAACTTACCCTTTAGAGAACAGAGTGACATTCATTTTCTCGTCCTCTTAGGTGCAGCCATCTCCCAGCTCACAGCACCTACTAACTCTGTTGCTTTCACGAGACAAGAAGAAAATGTTGTTTTTCTTTGCAACAAATAATTTATCATGAGGAGAAACAGCTTGGTATACAACGAAGATTGAAGCAAATTTTT
>BPLR01003523.1:0-126055 GCA_021605095.1 Caerostris extrusa
TTTCACGTCCGTATTTGTTAGAAATGTTTCGTTAATGTTGTATTTCAGTTGTATTTAACCCTTCCGAATCTGAAGTTTTTGGCTGAGTTGGGTTATACATTTCATCACTTTTATGTCAACATTCGTCAGAAATGTTTCCTCAATGTTGTATTTAACCCTTCCGAATCTGAAGTTTTTGGCTGAGTTGGGTTGTAAATTTCATCAATTTTCACGTCCGTATTTGTTAGAAATGTTTCGTTAATGTTGTATTTAACCCTTCCGAATTTGAAGTTTTGGCTGAGTTGGATTTATACATTTCATCAATTTTATGTCAACATTCGTCAGAAATGTTTCCTTAATGTTGTATTTAACCCTTCCGAATCTGAAGTTTTTGGCTGAGTTGGGTTATAAATTTCATCAATTTTCACGTCCGTATTTGTCAGAAATGTTTCGTTAATGTTGTATTTAACCCTTCCGAATTTGAAGTTTTTGGCTGAGTTGGGTTATACATTTCATCAATTTTTATGTCAACATTCGTCAGAAATGTTTCTTCAATGTTGTATTTAACCCTTCCGAATCTGAAGTTTTTTGGCTGAGTTGGGTTGTAAATTTCATCAATTTTCACGTCCGTATTTGTTAGAAATGTTTCGTTAATGTTGTATTTAACCCTTCCGAATTGAAGTTTTTGGCTGAGTTGGGTTATACATTTCATCAATTTTTATGTCAACATTCGTCAGAAATGTTTCCTCAATGTTGTATTTAACCCTTCCGAATCTGAAGTTTTTGGCTGAGTTGGGTTATACATTTCATCAATTTTTCACGTCCGTATTTGTTAGAAATGTTTCGTTAATGTTGTATTTAACCCTTCCGAATTTGAAGTTTTTGGCTGAGTTGGGTTGTACATTTCATCAATTTTCACGTCCGTATTTTTCAGAAATGTTTCGTTAATGTTGTATTTAACCCTTCCGAATCTGAAGTTTTTTTTTTTGGCTGAGTTGGGTTATACATTTCATCAATTTTTATGTCAACATTCGTCAGAAATGTTTCCTCAATGTTGTATTTAACCCTTCCGAATCTGAAGTTTTTGGCTGAGTTGGGTTGTAAATTTCATCAATTTTTCCTGTATTTGTTAGAAATGTTTCGTTAATGTTGTATTTAACCCTTCCGAATTGAAGTTTTTGGCTGAGTTGGGTTATACATTTCATCAATTTTTATGTCAACATTCGTCAGAAATGTTTCCTCAATGTTGTATTTAACCCTTCCGAATCTGAAGTTTTTGGCTGAGTTGGGTTGTAAATTTCATCAATTTTCACGTCCGTATTTGTTAGAAATGTTTCGTTAATGTTGTATTTAACCCTTCCGAATTTGAAGTTTTTGGCTGAGTTGGGTTATACATTTCATCAATTTTTATGTCAACATTCGTCAGAAATGTTTCCTCAATGTTGTATTTAACCCTTCCGAATCTGAAGTTTTTGGATGAGTTGGGTTGTAAATTTCATCAATTTTCACGTCCGTATTTGTTAGAAATGTTTCGTTAATGTTGTATTTTAACCCTTCCGAATTTGAAGTTTTTGGCTGAGTTGGGTTATACATTTCATCAATTTTTATGTCAACATTCGTCAGAAATGTTTCCTCAATGTTGTATTTAACCCTTCCGAATCTGAAGTTTTTGGCTGAGTTGGGTTGTAAATTTCATCAATTTTCACGTCCGTATTTGTTAGAAATGTTTCGTTAATGTTGTATTTAACCCTTCCGAATTTGAAGTTTTTGGCTGAGTTGGGTTATACATTTCATCAATTTTTATGTCAACATTCGTCAGAAATGTTTCCTCAATGTTGTATTTAACCCTTCCGAATCTGAAGTTTTTGGCTGAGTTGGGTTATAAATTTCATCAATTTTCACGTCCGTATTTGTCAGAAATGTTTCGTTAATGTTGTATTTAACCCTTCCGAATTTGAAGTTTTTTGGCTGAGTTGGGTTATACATTTCATCAATTTTTATGTCAACATTCGTCAGAAATGTTTCCTCAATGTTGTATTTAACCCTTCCGAATCTGAAGTTTTTGGCTGAGTTGGGTTGTAAATTTCATCAATTTTCACGTCCGTATTTGTTAGAAATGTTTCGTTAATGTTGTATTTAACCCTTCCGAATCTGAAGTTTTTGGCTGAGTTGGGTTATACATTTCATCAATTTTTCACGTCAACATTCGTTAGAAATGTTTCGTTAATGTTGTATTTAACCCTTCCGAATTTTGAAGTTTTTGGCTGAGTTGGGTTATACATTTCATCAATTTTTATGTCAACATTCGTCAGAAATGTTTCCTCAATGTTGTATTTAACCCTTCCGAATCTGAAGTTTTTTGGCTGAGTTGGGTTGTAAATTTCATCAATTTTCACGTCCGTATTCGTTAGAAATGTTTCGTTAATGTTGTATTTAACCCTTCCGAATCTGAAGTTTTGGCTGAGTTGGGTTATACATTTCATCATTTTTACACCCTTCCGAATCTGGAAGTTTTTTGGCAGTTGGGTTATACATTTCAATTTTTACGTGTCAACATTCGTCAGAAAGTTAAAATGTATTTAACCCTTCCGAATCTGAAGTTTTTGGCTGAGTTGGGTTGTAAATTTCATCAATTTTCACGTCCGTATTCGTTAGAAATGTTTCGTTAATGTTGTATTTAACCCTTCCGAATTTGAAGTTTTTGGCTGAGTTGGGTTATACATTTCATCAATTTTTTATGTCAACATTCGTCAGAAATGTTTCCTCAATGTTGTATTTAACCCTTCCGAATCTGAAGTTTTTGGCTGAGTTGGGTTGTAAATTTCATCAATTTTCACGTGGCTGAGTTGGGTTGTATTTGTTAGAAATGTTTCGTTAATGTTGTATTTAACCCTTCCGAATCTGAAGTTTTTGGCTGAGTTTAATGTCAACATTCGTCAGAAATGTTTCTCAATGTTGTATTTAACCCTTCCGAATCTGAAGTTTTTGGCTGAGTTGGGTTATAAATTTCATCAATTTTCACGTCCGTATTCGTCAAATGTTTTCAGAAATGTTTCGTTAATGTTGTATTTAACCCTTCCGAATTTGAAGTTTTTGGCTGAGTTGGGTTATACATTTCATCAATTTTTATGTCAACATTCGTCAGAAATGTTTCCTCAATGTTGTATTTAACCCTTCCGAATCTGAAGTTTTTGGCTGAGTTGGGTTGTTATACATTTCATCAATTTTTACCCTTCCGTCCGTCAACATTCGTCAGAAATGTTTCCACCCTTCGATGTTGTATTTAACCCTTCCGAATCTGAAGTTTTTGGCTGAGTTGGGTTGTAAATTTCATCAATTTTCACGTCCGTATTCGTTAGAAATGTTTCGTTAATGCTGTATTTAACCCTTCCGAATTTGAAGTTTTTGGCTGAGTTGGGTTATACATTTCATCATTTTATGTCAACATTCGTCAGAAATGTTTCTCAATGTTGTATTTAACCCTTCCGAATCTTGAAGTTTTTGGCTGAGTTGGGTTTATACATTTCATCAATTTTATGTCAACATTCGTCAGAAATGTTTCCTCAATGTTGTATTTAACCCTTCCGAATTTGAAGTTTTTGGCTGAGTTGGGTTATACATTTCATCAATTTTTTATGTCAACATTCGTCAGAAATGTTTCCTCAATGTTGTATTTAACCCTTCCGAATCTGAAGTTTTTGGCTGAGTTGGGTTATACATTTCATCAATTTCACGTCAACATTCGTTAGAAATGTTTCCTCGTTAATGCTGTATTTAACCCTTCCGAATCTGAAGTTTTTGGCTGAGTTGGGTTATACATTTCATCAATTTTCACGTCAACATTTGTTAGAAATGTTTCGTTAAATGTATTTAACCCTTCCGAATTTGAAGTTTTTGGCTGAGTTGGGTTATACATTTCATCAATTTTTATGTCAACATTCGTCAGAAATGTTTCTCAATGTTGTATTTAATCTGAAGTTTTTTGAAATGTTTGTCGTTTTAATGTTGTATTTAACCCTTCCGGAATCTGGAAGTTTTTGGCTGAGTTGGGTTATACATTTCATCGTTTTTATGTCAACATTCGTCAGAAATGTTTCCTCGATGTTGTATTTAACCCTTCCGAATCTGAAGTTTTTGGCTGAGTTGGGTTGTAAATTTCATCAATTTTCACGTCAGTATTCGTTAGAAATGTTTCGTTAATGCTGTATTTAACCCTTCCGAATCTGAAGTTTTTGGCTGAGTTGGGTTATACATTTTCATCAATTTTTATGTCAACATTCGTCAGAAATGTTTCCTCAATGTTGTATTTAACCCTTCCGAATCTGAAGTTTTTGGCTGAGTTGGGTTGTAAATTTCATCAATTTTATGTCAACACATGTTGTATTTAACCCTTCGAATCTGGAAGTTTTTGTTGAAATCAATTTTCACGTCGTTAATGTTGTATTAAACCCTTCCGAAAGTTTTTGGCTGAGTTGGGTTATACATTTCATCAATTTTTTATGTCAACATTCGTCAGAAATGTTTCCTCAATGTTGTATTTAACCCTTCCGAATCTGAAGTTTTTGGCTGAGTTGGGTTATACATTTCATCAATTTTTATGTCAACATTCGTCAGAAATGTTTCCTCAATGTTGTATTTAACCCTTCCGAATTTGAAGTTTTTGGCTGAGTTGGGTTTATATATTTCATCGTTTTTTTATGTCAACATCAATTTTTTATGTCAACATTCGTCAGAAATGTTTCCTCAATGTTGTATTTAACCCTTCCGAATCTGAAGTTTTTGGCTGAGTTGGGTTGTAAATTTCATCAATTTTCACGTCCGTATTCGTTAGAAATGTTTCGTTAATGTTGTATTTAACCCTTCCGAATTTGAAGTTTTTGGCTGAGTTGGGTTATACATTTCATCAATTTTTTATGTCAACATTCGTCAGAAATGTTTCCTCAATGTTGTATTTAACCCTTCCGAATCTGAAGTTTTTGGCTGAGTTGGGTTGTAAATTTCATCAATTTTCACGTCCGTATTTGTTAGAAATGTTTCGTTAATGTTGTATTTAACCCTTCGAATTTGAAGTTTTTTGATTATACATTTCTCAATTTTTATGTCAACATTCGTCAGAAATGTTTCCTCAATGTTGTATTTAACCCTTCCGAATCTGAAGTTTTTGGCTGAGTTGGGTTGTAAATTTCATCAATTTTTCACGTCCGTATTCGTTAGAAATGTTTCGTTAATGTTGTATTTAACCCTTCCGAATTTGAAGTTTTGGCTGAGTTGGGTTATACATTTTATCAATTTTTATGTCAACATTCGTCTGAAATGTTTCCTCGATGTTGTATTTAACCCTTCCGAATCTGAAATTTTTGGCTATGTAAAATAATTGATAATAATAAAAATAATCGAGATTCCGCATTTGATGTATAAAACAAAACAGGCATGTTGCGTTTTTTGTGGCTTTCTGATTCTTTAAATAAAAAATGACTCATTTGTTACACCATTTATAATTAATGTACGTATTTTCACGTATTTTTCACTCAAATAAAACATATCTCGTGTCAATTTTTCAAAAAAAGATATTTTTATAAATTTACAATGACAATTTTTTATAATAAAACACAAACTGAAGCCAATAAAAATTTTATTATTTAAAAGTTATTTTTAAATTTTGTATAGTTTTTTTTCTTTTATTCATCCATATATATGCAAAATGAATTTAAACCGCATAAATTCAGTGCAATGCAAGTAAATATATACAAATATCTATTGTAATGGACAATTTTGAAAATATTTTATGAGTGTGTCTTGGAAACTGAAGATTAATAGAAATTAAATTTCCAATAATTAAGTGTTTTTTAAGACATTGCAATTATTACAAGCATCTTAAATTTTTACAATAAACTTAAATTTTTAGAGTATTATATCAATAATTTTAACAGTATTGTTAAAATAATACAGTTAAGATTATAAGAAAGAAAAAAAATTTTGTAAAAAATAGATTTTATTTTAAATATCATTATAGATTTTATTATATAAAATTGTTATAGATAAGAAAAGTTTTGTAAAAATTTGTTCTTCTTATTGTATAGAGAATAATTATTTACAGAGAACAAATAAAAAAATCTATAGAGAATACATCTAATCTACAGAGAATAAATGTTATGCAGTTTAAATTAAACTGCATTTTCAGTAATCTTTTCATGCTGATTTTAACTTATGCTTAAATTAAAACTTTATTTTTATAGTTGTTATATAATCTGGCGTGATATAAACTATCAAACATCGCGAGTTTATATCACGCAATCCACGTTCTGTAAGTTTGAATATTTTAATTTAAAAGCTGTAAGAGTTCTCCAAACATTTTGGTTTTCAAATATACGTTGATTTTAAATACAAACAAAAGTTAAATATAATGAATAGAAATAACAAACATTAATTGATAAAAACGTAATATCGCAAAATATGAAAAATTCCGTGTTTTTAAAACTGAAATTATGCCAATCATGTAATATTAATGAAGAGATAACAAATATTGAAATATTGAAGAAGTTTCTTAATTTTTAAAATTGGTATAATTACTAACTATACATGCATGACTCTCTAGACTTTTTTTCTAAAGTTTTCAAGGAATTTTAAAAGGGATTTCTCAATTGCATTTTAGTAACTAATTTCTTTTTTCTTTCTCCTTGCATCTGATATATTATGCTGTGTATATTGTATTTTTAAAATATATAGAGTGTTATAAGGATTATTAAAGGAAATCTAGACAGGGCGTGCAAAAATATTTTTTGCACAGCAGTACATTCCGTAAAGGTGACTTAGGGGTGTTGGATATTGTTGACCGAATTCAAATTTGAATATATTTTTTTAAATGTAGATAAAATAGATATTTTCTGAGATTGATAAATGGTTTGAATGCTTATAAAAAGAGTTATAGGTAATTAATTTTAATTTTATCTTCATACTCATTCCAGAATATGTTTCATCCGGTCCAGCAGAGTTTGTGACTAGAAAAGAGAAGAAAATGCAACTTAAATTTGACTGATTGATATATAATTATAATTGTTATAATAAATATTACATTCTTATAAAATTATTACAGAGCCTGATGGCCGAGTGACTAGCGCTCGGTACCACAGGTTCGGGTTCGAGTACCGGAGGTGCCGCGGATGTTAGTAGTGGTTCGGAACCTACTTCAAATCGTAAATCCCGGGGTCTAATGAGACTGTTGGACGTAGGGATGATAGCCCCTATCCAGTAAACAGAAAACATCTCCTGTGTGCATTGAAAAAGCTTTTACATACTGTCACAATCAAAATCACATTTCTTCGTTCTGAAACCAGTAAAAGAAACGGACATCATCAGTGAAATCTCCTGGCTCCTGTCTTCCTCAGTGAGGTCTCCTGTCTTTTAACTACGAACGGTAGCATTAGGAAGCGAATCAGGTTCTTTTTCAAGATTTAATTATTGTTTGTTACTTTTGTTCTATAAATTAAAACAAATGTCATTTTTTGTGAACATGGAAACCCGATTTTCTTGAAGGTATTCCATTTCATATCGAAGACTGCGTTACATTCTCCAAGTATCTTTAGTTAGTTTATCCAAGTTAGTTTAGTTACATTTATTTCAATATCTTTAGTTAAAAATCCCAATAAGCTTCATGTCGTCTCATTGTGGGTTCTGCTTTTGGTATATACTGTCAAAATCGCCACCACATCTCATAGTTCCATAAACCATTGAAAGAAATGGACACCATCAGTGTGATAGAATTTGAACCACCTGTCTTTTAACTACGAACGATAGCATTAAGCAACGAATTAAGTTCTTTATTAAGATTTGATTATTGTTTTTAAGTTCGTTTCAAAAATTAGAACGACATATTTAAAGCCCTATTTTTTAAAGGTATGCCATTTTATATCAAATATCATTGAGTTGCATTCTTTCAATTTATTCAGTTAATATAAATTACAACAGACTTCCCGTCGTCCTATTGAGGGTCCTGCTTTATACACCTTTGATTCAATGAAGCATGCTGTGAAAAACGCTTGTATATATTGTCATAATCGGTGCCTGATGGGTGAGTGGCTAGTGCTCTGGCGATTCTAGGACAAACAGCATTGCATTCTCTAAATATCTTTAGTTTAATAAAAACCACAGCAGGCATCGCGTCATCACATTGCTTTGGTCCACTGAGACATGCATTGAAAGATGCTTATATACTGTCACATCGTTTCTAGAATGGAACAAACACCATCAGTGTGATAGATTTTTAATGTTCTCTCTTTTAAATAATAATAGTAGCATTCAGAAAGAATCAGGTTCTTTATTAAGATTTGATTATCGTTTCTTACTTTTGTTCCAAAAAATAAAACAATTGGAATAGTTCAAAGCCCTATTTTCTTGAAGGTATGCCATTTTATATCAAATATCACTGAGTAGCATTTTATAAATATATTCAGCACTTTTCAAATATGAAAATGAAACAAATTCCAATAAGAATTTTTTAATTTAGCTTCCATGTTTCCAAGGAAGAAGAAAAAAAAAATACCGTCAACTTATTACTTGGAATCCATTTCCGGAGATGGATATAAACAATCTGCTGTATCCCACACGAAAGACACTCAACGCACTAGAGCTCTTGAAATATGGTTCTTGAGTAAACTGTGCAAACGTTCATTTCCTACTTACGTTCGAAATCCGATATGTACGTAATATTCCGAGCATAGTGCTGGCAAATATTCGCAGTGCATGTCATTAATTCGATTGGGTATTTTCCTGTATTTTTTTTCCTTCTAACGCTCTTTTATTTTCCGGAGAAGTAGAAAACGGGAAATCCAATTTAGGAGGAAGGAGCGCCAAAATGAAGACAAAAAAAAGAATGCTGGTTGTTCGAAAAAAAAAAACGAAGGAAAAAAATACAAATAATAAAGGATGTCGCAAAGATTCATCAGAAAATGAAATTTTATTACGATCCAGAAAATGAAAAAAAAATGTTAATAAATAAAAAGCGAATAAGGATAAGGAACAGGCACAGGTAAGGTTGAGTAAAATAAAAATAAAGTTAACTAACTACATTTAAAATAAAATGTTAACTCGTTTTGGAATTTTCTTATTTCAAAAGTGGTTTTCTATGCATTAAAAAAAAAGTTTCAATATTTTTTTTTTATTCTTTGTCTTTTTTTTTTTAAGTATGATATTTCTGGATCTAAGTTGTAAAGTATCTTTGACCTCATAAAAATATTTCAATGATTTTTTTCCTTTGCTTTTTTCTATTTTTGTAAGCACTTGAGAGATAAAAAGTATCAATAATTCCGGATTTTTTTCATTTTTTTTTTTCAGCTATGATTTAAAAAAGACTTGAAAATTTGAATGCTTTTTGATAAGGTATCTTTTATAAAAATCAAAAACAATTCAATAAAATACAAAATGAGCTGAAATAAAAGCCTTTATTTTGCATTAACTTTAAAAAGAAGAAATGTTTTTTTTTGAATTAACAGCATTAGCTGATGAACTTAAAAAAATTTCTTAATTTATAGTTTCACAGAAATTATTCATTTCAAATATTCCTTAATTATTTTGTTATATTGAAAATTTGTCAATAACCTAATTTCTAAATTTGTAATTTTTTTTTTGAAGTTCTACTTTCAATATATATATTCATATATATATTTATAGATTGCCACAGATAATTCTATTCAAACTAATCATTTATTTCCCAATACTAATTATTAAAGTATTCTTTTTAATTTCGAGAAAATTTTAAAAATTTCATGTCAGGCTTTTCAATCATATCACGAAAATGTGAACAATATATTTGTATATAAGGTTTCTCTAAAATATATATAGGTGTATGTGTAATATATTTTGAAAATTGAAATACGTAATGGAATACATTAATCTCATGATCCCATACTTCTAGAAAAACAACACTTAATTTCATGGAGAAAGATAAAATGTCCTTGCACTAAAAAATTATTAAAAAGGTTTGTACATTTTTCGCAATATGGCAAAGTATAAAAAAGAAATATGAATGATAACTCTATTCAATCTAATGTTCTTGTATCAGTTTGGTAAATTTCGAAATGGAATATACAGTCAGAAAGGAGAATTCTGATTTTAAAAATTTTCCTGTGGGTAATCAGAATTGTTACGGTTTAGAAGACATTTTCTTTTTTCAGATAAGAAAAAAATTTTATTATTTTAAAACATTGATCCAATTCTTATTCATGTTAATAAATAACTATAATCAAATTTCTGAGAAAAATTAATTTACTACAAGAAAAGAAATTGACAAATCATTATATAATTTTAATGGTCACGTGCTTTTCTCCATGTTGGCTAATAGTTTTGCCTGTTTGTTTTCTAAATAGGTTTGCCACTGTCCAATTAATAAAACTATTTCTTAGGTTTAAGATTAATTCATTGAATGGGTAAAGGAAGATTATAAATTGGGAGAGGAATTCCGCTTGTAATTGCTATGCATCTGTTGCGATATACGATAATACAGAAATCTCAACCAGAAAAAACCACAGAACACAGACCATGAATTTATGCAGTCTGTTAATATTTTTATTGAGGCTTTTCTCATTATGAGACCACATTATTAACTGATATTTTAGAAAAAACATCTTAGATTTTGCTGAAAGATTATAAAAGCAAACATATGGAATCTATATTTTGATAAAGTTTTTTTTTTTTATTATTATTTCCAATGGCAGATTATGAACAGTTACAGCAAAAAAAAAGACCAATTAGGAAAAAAAATTCATATAAAAAATAAATAAAAACAGGAAACATACAACAACAACAAAATAATACAACAAAACATGCTGAAACAGGGTTCATTAATCTAACAATAATGCCAAGTTGCAGATCTTTTAGCCACTAAAAAGTGTTACCAGGTGCACCACGGGGAGGTAGATCTTCTGTGCACCCATATTTTGATAAAAGTAAGTATTTAAATATTAAGAAATAAAATTTAATTATAAAATAAATTTTTTTTTCTTTAATGTGCTAGTTTAGAGGATGCATCTTTATCAACATTTTTTTGTAAGCAAATAACATGTTTATAGATAAAACTTTTCATTTTAAAAATCACGCTTCTTAAATCCAGGTTCTATGATAAATATAAATAGAGGATGGATATAATATAAATAATAATAATATAAATAAATAAAAATATCTTATAAATAAAAAGAATATATCCTCCCTAACAGATTTCAAGCTTTTGTTACGATCAGAGGTGGAGTTAAATGGATTTAATGTAATTTCTCAAAGGGCAAAACGTTTTCAAAATTCTTGCACGACCAAATTTCAAATTTGCAATTAGTGCATGAAACTCGTGGTCTACCAGAGTCCACGCGTCTCTGAGATTAATGAAATGTCCAAATAAAATCTTTCTAAGGATAAACCACTTAATCAACTAATCTTTTAAAACCTTGATTATCAAAAGAGCAACATTGAAAACAGTTCTCTTGTCTTTCAAGACATCGATTCAAAAATTAAATAAACAAAATTTATTACTTATGGCCTGAAATATTTAAGAATTAAAATTTAAACAAACTATTGCCAGAAAAAACACAAGACAAGACAGTACCAGAGACATTATTAAAGGAAAACCCAAATTAAATTTTTCTTATAATTTAATATTAATATTTGTTTAATTAGAAAACTAATTTCGCTATAATATTTCCCAATTCGGGGGATCTTTCTAAATATGAATAAAGATTATAGCATATTTAAAAAAATTATATTGCTCCAACATTTTTATTTATATAAAAATAAATGAGTTTTTGAAAAGATATAAATGAGAAAATTACTTTTTCACCATCATCTTCGTGGCTTTTTATTGAATTACAGTGTTTTTATATACATATAAATGACTTAAGGTAACATTGGATAATCTTTCTTCTACCACTATTTACAAAATTTTCTGTTCCTAATGTATTTGAAAGTAATTTCTTCATATCTTTTATAATATAAAACAAATATCCTCTATGCACTGAAAATAAATATAATCTTTTTAATTGTAATTGAAGAAAATTTTTCTATTAATATTTTATTTATAAATGCTGCCCAGACTTAAAATATATAAGACATTCCTTTTTTTTCACCTAAAGGATAAAAATCAAAATATTTAATAAAACTCAAAATTGTTTTTACTGTCCTCTTTCTTTTTGAATTGTTTTCTTGTTTGATTTGAAAGGAAAATGAAACTGGTTTAATTTGAAAAACTTTCAGTTAAAAAAAAATTAAATTTAAAATTTCACTTTTCAAAAGAAGAAAAATCGGGTTTTCTAACAATTTACAAGCGCACGTTTGAAAAGTTTTGCATCTAGCGTTAGGTTTTAATTCATATTTATAACCATATCTCTAGCTGTTAAATATTTAAATTAAATGCTGCTTTTACTGTTTCTAAGAAAGGCGCGAGAAAGAATTCACAATTCCTCCCTGTATGGCTGAAATTTTTCTGTTTTATTTTCACCTCTTTTCTTCTTCACAGTCCAGCTGGTGAATAAATTGACGCCTATTTTTCGACAAAAAATATTTTTTTATTCATTCCTATTTTGCTCAAATAGAATGAAAGCGGAATATGCAAAAAAATTTTGAGATATTTTAAATATATTTATTTTTAATTTTTTCAGAATTGCCAAACATTGCATTTATCATACGGTAGATAGAAACATACGATATGTACTAGAACATTTGTGTTATCAAACTCAAGTGTAACTTTTATTTTGATTACGTAACTCTGCTATTCGAAAATAAAAGAAGTAGCGAAATGAAATTCAGAGAGAGAAGGGAAAAACTTAAAAAAAGGAAAAATTCTTTTATGTATATGAGGGAAAAATTCTACTTTTTACACACGCACAGGGACACACAACACTAAAGATGGAAAATTACGAAACGAAATTGCTTTTCTGAATATTTCATAGAAATAGAAAATTAGATGTCAAGATGAAAGTTTTTTTTTTTGTGTTTAAAAATAGCAGAAAAAAGAAAAAAATTTGAGAACGAAGCAAAATAATTTATTTCTAAGTGACATTTCAACTTATAAGTCCGTGTGTTATGAAGAGAACAAGGGTAAAATATTCATAATGGAAATAGGCTTCTTTCCATTATTCTAAGATATTAATAATGCAAAAAACTGTGAAGAATTTTCAAAAAAATGAAATGTTAGAAATGCCTCATTATGTAATCCTTTCTGGCTGAATTATACAAAAGCTTTTCGCTTGAACTCACAATAATGTTTTCAGATAATTATGAGTGTTAAGAATAAAGAGACATGACTTGAAACTTTTTCTTTCTAAATTTTCTGCAATTTCGTTCCGACCGAATGGTCAGAAACGTTCTTTTTCATTCGCGGAAGACATTTCGAAATTAGAGTGTGCACTGTGAAGAATGGACGTAACTTGTTATTAAAGTTGGCCCAAAAATCATCTGATTTTTTTTTTCAAATGCAATTGTGTTAACACTTTAAAATAATAAATGATATGTAATAAAGAATGCGAGTAGAATATATTATCATTTATTTAGTAAAACATTGAAAAGCGGCAGTTTATTTAATACAAAATTAAATATATTTAGAAATTGATCAGTATTGCACAATTTAGTGGATTTGTATTTAAATCCTATTCAAGTGACTTAAATTGGATGCCTGTACCTGCAGAACCTTGTAGATATACTTCCTAATTAAAATCGTGCTTTTATAAAAAAAAAAATAGATGATGTATATAATATAAATAAATAAAAATATTATATAAATGAAAGAAGATATCATTCCTAATTAAAAATGTGCTTTTATTAAAACCAGAGTCTGAGTTATATGGTTCTAACATGATTTCTTAAGGGTAAAATTTTTTTGGAATTTTCTGTGCTGCTCAGATCCAATTTGCAATGAATGCATGAAACTCGTTGTATAAATCCGAGTCCACGTATCGTGGGGGTTAATGAACTGTCCAAATTAAATTTTCTTAAAATTCCCCTCTGAATCAGCTCATTATTCGAAGTCTTGATTGTAATAAAGAGCAACATGGAAAATCGCTCTCTTGCTTTTCTGATCACCGATTCATAAATGAAATATACAAATTTATTTCTTATATCTTGAATAAGTTAAGAATTATATATACAAACACAGTATTGCGAGAAAAAATACCAGTAAGATAAACATTATATATGAAAAGCCCAAATTAATTTTTACTTATATTTTAATATTAATGTCTGATGAGTTTTTCTTAAACCATATGGTCTGCGGGAAAATATAAAAATAAATTATATTTCAAAAAGCATTTTTTGTAAGAAGCAAATTTCGTTATCATATTCCCAAAGTCGGAGGATCATTTCGAAAAGGAATGAAAAGAGTATAACATATTAAAGTATAACATAAAAAAATAAAGGAGCTTTTAAAAAAATTTAAACGAGAAAACTACTTTTACCATCATCTTCTTGGCTTTTATTACATTATAATTTTTAAATACATATAAATTACTTAAGTTATCATTGTAGAATCTTTCTTTTACCCCTATTTACACAACTTTATTTCTCTTAATATTTTTGACAGTAATTTATTAATATCTCTTATGATATATCAAACCTCTATGCACTGAAAACAAATATAATCTTTTTTTAAATTTTAATTGAAGAAACTTTTTAATATTAATATTTCATTTATAAATGCAATCCAGAATTAAAATATATAATGTAATCCTGTTTTCCCTAAAGGATTAAAAATCAAAATATTTAATGAAACTCAAAATTGTTTTTACTGTCGTCTATCTTATATATATTTTTTGGATTTTAAATGAGAAGACACTGGTTTAATTTCAGTATGAAACGATAAAAGTAAAATTTAAAACATCAAATTTTAAACAGAAAACAAATTTACATGGTGCACTTGTGTGGAAAGTTTTGCTTTCTCGCTTTAGGTTTTAAATCATATTTATAACCATATCTGTAGCTGTTAAATATTCAAATTAAATGCTGATTTTTACTGTTTTTAAGAAAGGCGCAAAGAATTCACAATAACTTCCTCCCTGTATAACTGAAATTTTTTTTTCCTTTGCTGTTTTATTTTCACCTCTTTCTTCTTCACCATCCAGCTGGTGAATAAATCGCGCCTTTTTTTTTTTTCTACAAAAAAATCTTTTTATTCATTCTATTTTGCTTACATAGAATGGAAGCGAAATATGCCTAAAACGTTTTGAAATTTTTTAAATATGTTTTTTTTATTTTAATTTATAACTTTTTTTGCAAACGCCATTCTTTGCATTTATCATACGGTAGATAAGAAACATACGATATGTACTAGAACGTTTGGGTTATCAAACTCGAGTGTAACTTTTATTTTGATTACGTAACTCTGCTATTCGAAAATAAAAAAAGTAGCGAAATGAAATTCAGAGAGAGAAGGGAAAAAAATTTTTAAAATAAAGGGAAAAATTCTTTTATGTATATGAGGGAAAAATTCTACTTTTTACACACGCACAGGGACACACAACACTAAAGATAGAAAAATTACGAAACGAAATTGCTTTTCTGAATGTTTTTCATAGAAATAGGAAAATTAGATCTCAAGTTGAATTTTTTTTTTGTTTGTAAAAAAAAAGAGAAAAAACTTTTGAGAACGAAGCAAAATAATTTATTTCAAAGTAACATTTCAACTTAAAAGTCTCGCGTGTTACGAAGAGAACAAGGGTAAAAATTCATAATGGAAATATGCGTCTTTCCACTTTACTAAGAAATTAATATTGCAAAAATTTTAAAGGATTTTCAGAAATGAAATGTTAGAAATGCCTCATTATGAAATCCTTTCTGGCTGAATTATACAAAAGCTTTTCGCTTGAACTCACAATAATCTTTCAGATAATTATAAGTGTTAAGAATAAAGAGACATAACTTGAAACTTTCTCTTTCAAATTTTGTGCAATTTCGTTCCGACCGAACGGTCAGAAACGTTCTTTTTCACTTGCGGAAGACATTTCGAAATTAGAATGTGCATTGCGAAGAATAGACAAAATTGGTCAACAAAAATATTGTAATTTTTTTAAATGCAATTGTGTTAATAGTTTAAAATAAGAATGATAAAATAACCAAGAATGTAAAAGAATATATTATAATTTATTTAGTAAACCATTGTTACGGTGCAATTTATTTAATAAGAATAAAAATTTTTCGAAATTAGTCAGTATCCCGCAATTTACTGGATTCAAAATCAAAATCTCAGCTATGGCTTAAACTGGACGCCCTATAGATGCATAACCTTGTAGATACATGTCCTCATTAAAATTTTTCTTATTTTTTCTAATAAAAAGAAATATGAAGATTGACATAATATAAATAATAATAATATATATATATAAAAGTATTATATAAATTAAATATAATAATATAAATATAAAGAAGGTATTCGTCCGAACTAAATGCTGGCTTTTATTAAGATCAGCGGTGGAATTAGATGGCATTAACATGATTTCTCAAGGGTAAAAAGTTTTCGAAAATTTTGAGGGGCCTTATTTCCAATTTGCAATGAGTGCATGAGGTTCGTGGTTTACGTGAGTGCCCTCATCTCTCAGTTAAATGAACAGTTCAAATTAAATCTTTGTTAAGATTTACCACAGAATCTATTAATTATTTGGTCTTGATTATAAAAAAGTAAGACATTGAAAATCGTTCTCTTGCCTTTTTAAACATCGATTCATGAATGAAATACAAATTTATATTACTTATGTTCAAAACAATTTATGAATTATTGACATAAACTAATTATCAGCAGGAAAAACCACAGAACAAGACAGAAAAACAATCATTATATAGGAAAAAAGCCCAAATTAAGTTTTCTTATATTGTAATATTAATATTTGTTGAGTTTATAAGCTTAAATCATATGCTTTCTGCGGAAAATATTAAAAAAAAAAAAAAAAATTTCAAAAGCATTTTTTGCAAGAAAGTAATTTCGTTGTAATATTTCCCAATTGGGGGATCTTTTAAAAAATGAACGTAAGATTTTAACATACTTAAAAAATTAGGTTTATTTAAACAATTTTATTTAAATAAATATTAAATGAGCTTTTGAAAAGAATATAAACTAGAAAATTACTTTTTCCATCATTTTTATGGCTTTTTATTACATTATAGCTATTTTATTTCTACATAAATTACTTAAGTTGTCATTGGAGAATCTTTCTTATACCACTATTTTCACAGTTTTGAGCCATTTAATATATGAGAGTAATTTATTCATATCTCTTATGATATATCAAATCTCTATGCACTGAAAATGATTTTTTTAAATTTGTATAAAATGCAACTAGGTTTAAATTCCAAGAATGATACGATAAAAAGTAAAATTTAAAACTTCAATTTTAAACAAGAAAAAAATCGTGTTTTCTTACAATTTACAAGTGTCACGTTCGTGGAAATTTTTCTTCTCGCTTTAGAATTTAATTCATATTTATAACCATATCTCTAGCTGTTAAATATTCAAATTAAATGCTGCATTTTTACTGTTTTTAAAGAAGGCACGAAGAATTCACAATAACTTCCCCCAATAACTTCCTTATTTTTCACCTCTTTCTTCTTCAAAATCCAGCTGGTGAATAAATCGACGCTATTTTCTTTTCTACAAAAAAATCTTTTTATTTATTCTTATTTTTCTTAAATAGAAAGAAAGCGGAATAGGCCCAAAAAGTTTTGAGATTTAAAAAAAAAAAAAAAAAAAAAATTTCGAATTTATATTTTTTTGCAATTGCCCTACTTTGCATTTATCATACAGTAGATAGAAACATATGATATGTACCAGAAGAAACATTTGAGTTATCAAACTCAAGAGTAACTTTTATTTTGATTACGGAGCACTGCTATACGAATATAAAAAGAAGTAGCGAAATGAAATTCAGAGAGACAGTGAAAAAAAAAATTAAAAAATGGAAAAATTCTTTATGTATATGAGGGAAAAATGCTACTTTTTTACACACGCACGGGGACACACAACACTAAAGAAGGAAAATTACGAAACGAAATTGCTTTTCTGAATGTTTCATAGAAATAGGAACATTAGATGTCAAGATGAAAGTTTTTGTGTGTGTGTGTTTAAAAATGGGGGAAAAAGAAGAGCTTTGAGAAGAAAACAAATTAATTTATTTCGAAGTGACATTTCAACTTAAAGTCCCGCGTGTTATGAAGAGAACATTGGTAAAAATTCATAATGGAAATATGCTTCTTTCCACTTTTTCTAAAAATTAATAATGCAAAAAATTTTAAAGCATTTTAGAAATGAATTGTTAGAAATGCCTCATTATCTAATCCTTTCTGACTGAATTATACAAAAGTCTTTCGCTTGAACTCACAATAATGTTTTCAGATAATTATGTCTGTTAAGAATAAATAGATATGACTTGAAAACTTTTTCTTTCTAAATTTTCTGCAATTTCGTTCCGACCGAACGGTCAGAAACGTTCTTTTTCGTTCGCGGAAGACATTTTGAAATTAGAATGTGCATTGAGATGAATGGACGGAACTTGTTATTAATATTAGCAAAAAAAAAAAAATATTCTGATTTTTTTAATGCAATTGTGTTAACACTTTAAAATAATGAATGATAAAATAACCAAGAATGTGAGAAGAATATATTATCATTTATTTCGTAAAGAACCGTTACGGAGCAGCTAATATAATAAAAAATTAAAAAAATAAAAATAATTAGAAAGAAAGCAGTATCCTGCAATTTAGATGATTTACAATTACCTTCTTAGTAAGTGGATGTACGTGTATGTCAAGTACCATTACAACTTTGTTGATATCTTTCCTAAATAAATTTGGGATTTTATAATAAATTTAAAGAGAAGATGGATATAATGTAAATAAAAAATATATAAAAAAATAATATATAAATAAAATATAATATTTAAATAAATAATAATAATATAAATAAAAAAGTATCCATCCTAACTTAATTTAGGATTTTGTTAAGATCAGAGGTGGAGTTAAATGTTTTTAACGTGATTTCTTCAGAGTTAAAAAGTTTTCGAAATTTTTTTGATAGTTTCCAATTTGCAATGAGTGCAATGAAGCTCGTCTTTTACCGGAGTCCACGCATCTCAAGAATTAATGAACTGTTCAAATTAAATCTTTCTCATGATTCAATATTGAATCAACTAATTATTTGAAATCCTCGATTATAGCAAAGATCAACATCGAAAATCGCCTCTCTTGCCCTTCTGAACAAAGATTCATACATCAAATATACAAAAATTTACTACTTAAGTCTTGAATAATTTAAGAATTATAAAATTAAAGAAATTATTGTGAGGCGATTAAAAAACCACAGAACAAGACAGAAAACAAGTATTATTTATGAAAAACTCAACTTAAATTTTTATTATATTTTAATATTAATATTTTGAGATTATAAAAATCCAACGCTCTTGGAAAATATTAAAAAAAATATATTTCAAAAAGCACTTTTGTTCGAAAAATTTTTGTTATAATATTTTCCGATTAGGAGGATCTTTTGAAAATGAATGAAACCTTATGACATACTTTCAAAATTTGGGTTTCTTTAAGCATTTTTATTTACATAAAAATTAAAAGTTCATTTAAAAAATATAAACAAAAAAATTACTTTTCATATTTTTTTTGGCTTTTTAATACATTATAGCATTTTTATATGCATATAATTTACTTAAATTAGCATTGAAGAATCTGTCTTCTACCACTATTTACTCAATATTCTGTTGCTTAATATATTTGAAAATAATTTATTCATGTCTCTTATGATATAAGATCTCTATACACTGGAAAAAAATAAAAAATTTTTAAAATTTGATAAAAATTTTTTTAATATTTATCTTATTTACAAATGCTGTCCAGACTTAAATTATAGAATGTATTCCTTTTTTTCCCCTAAAGGATAATAATCTAAATATTTAATAAAAATTAAAATTGTTTCTATTGTTGTCTTTCTAATATTTTTTTTTAATTTGACTTGAAATGATATGAAATCTGTTTTTAATTTCGAAGACTGGAACTATAAAAAGTAAAATTTCAAAATTCACTTTTCAACATGATGGAAGAAAAAATTACGTTTTCTTACAATTAACAAGCGGCTTGTGTGAGTGGAAATATTTGCTTCTTGCTTTAGGTTTTACATCATATTTATAACCATATCTCTAGCTTCTAAATATTCAAATTAAATGCTGCTTTTGTACCGTTTCTAAGAAGAGCGCGAAGAATTCACAATAACTTCCTCCCTGTATAGCCAAATTTTCCCGTTTGATGTTTTATTTTCACGTCTTTCTTTTCACAATCCAGCTGGTGAATAAATCGACGCCATTTTTTTTTTTCCTGAAAAAAATCTTTTCTTCATTCCTCATTTTGCCTTAATAGAATGAAAGCGGAATATGCAAAAAAAAGGTTTTGAGATTTTTTTTAAATATTTTTTTTTTAATTTAAATATTTTTTTCAACTGCCATACTTTGCATTTATCATACAGTAGATAGATGATATGTACTCATATTATATGTACTTATATGGTTTTGAGATTTTTCAAATGTTTCTTAGAAGAAACATTTGAAGTTATCAAACTGAAGTGTAACTTTTATTTTGATTACATAGCTTTGCTATTCGAATATAAAATAGAAGTAGCGAAATGAAATACAGAGAGAGAAGGGAAAAAATTAAAAAAGTGAAAAATTATTTATATATATGAGGGAAAATTCTACTTTTACACACGCACATGGACACACAACACTAAAGATGGAAAATTACAAAACGAAATAGCTTTTCTGGATGTTTCATAGAAATAGGAAAATTAGATGTCAAGATGAAAGTTTTTCTCGTGTGTTTAAAAATGGCGGAAAAAAAAACTTTGAGAACAAAGCAAAATAATTTATTTCTAAGTGACATTTCAACTTAAAAGTCCTGCGTGTTTTGTTATGAACGGAACAATGGTAAAAATTCATAATGGAAATATGCTTCTTTCCACTTTTCTAAGAAATTAATAATGCAGAAAATTTTAAAGGATTTTTAGAAAAGAAATGTTAGAAATGCCTCATTATATAATCCTTTCTGACTGAATTATACAAAAACTTTTCGCTTGAACGCACAATAATCTTTCAGATAATTATGAGTTTAAGAATAAAGAGACAGAACTTGAAACTCTTTCTTTCTAGAGTTTTCTGCAATTTCGTTCCGACCGAACGGCCAGAAACTTTCTTTCTCATTCGAGGAAGACATTTCGAAAATAGAATGTGCTTTCGAAAAATGGACTGAACTTGTTATTAAAGTTGGCCAAAAAATATTCAGAATTTTTTTAAATGCAATGTTATGTTTTTAAAATAATGAATGATAAAATAACTAAGAACGTGAGAAGAATATGTTACCATTTATTTTTAAAATTTTATTACGGACAATTTATTTAATAATTATTAAATTATTTATTATGCAAATATAATATTATTTTAAATAAAAAATTTATTTTATTACACAGGGTCAATTTCTTATCTACAGTTAAAGAAATTTGCTAAATATAAAGTTGACAACTGTAAAATTTTTTTAATTACTTCTACAATTATGATCGCAAGAAATTATTATTTGTAGTGATTTTTTTTTTTTTAGAGAATATATTTAAGATATAAATTTAATATTAAATACAAGAATAATTACAACAATTATTTACAATTACTTAAATTTTTAAATTAATAAAAGCAGTTTTAATGGATTTTAGTTAAAACGTATTGTTCCGGTATCAATGTGAAAAAATAATGTGTATGTGTTTATTGATATATATCCAATTTAACCTCAATACTGAAATAATTAATAATAATAAAATTAAAATTCCTGTAAATCGATTTTCAAGACTATTAAAATGAAATAAAAAGAAATATTTCAGTTTTTTTTCAGTCATTTCTGTGTTTTTTTCACTGTGTCTTAATTACAATTGTAGGTTTTTTTAATTATCAGGGTCCGCGCATGTCTGAGATTAATGAACTCTCCAAACTAAATCTTTTTAAAATTCAGCAGTGAACCAACTAATTATTTGAAACGTTGATTTATAACAAAGACCAACAATGAAAATCGCTGTCTTGCTATAAAATTTATTATTTATGTCTTAAAAAATCTAAGAATTATAAATATAAACAAAGTATTGAGACGTAAAAACCACAAAACAAGAGAAAAACAGGCGTTATATATGAAAAACCAAATTAAATTTTTCCTATATTTTAATATTAATATTTGTTGAGTTTATATGCTTAAGCCATACGTTCTGCGAGGTAAATATAAAAAAAAATTTATATTTCAAAAAGCATTTTTTTGCCATAAACTAATTTCGTCATAATATTTGCCAGTTCGGAAGATCTTAAAAATAATGAAAGATTATAACATACTTTCAAAATTAGGTTTCTTTAAGCATTTTTACTAACATAAAAAATTAATGAGATTTTCAAAAATATAAACTAAAAAATCATCATTGTGGATTTTTATTATATTATAGCATTTTTTTTTATATACATATAAATTACTTAGGTTATCATCGAAGAAACTGTCTTCTTCCATATTTACACAACTTTGCCCCTGAATATATTTAAAAGTAATTTATTCATATCTCTTATGATATATCAAACCTCTATGCACTGAAAATAAATATTTTTTTAAAAATTTGTTTTGAAGAAAATTTTAATATTAATATTTCCTTTATAAATGTAGTCTAGACTAATATATTCTTTTTTCCCCCTAAATGGTAAAAAGTAAAATATTTAATAAAACTCAAAATTGTTTTTATTGTTGTGTTTATTACATTTTTTCCTTGTTTGATTTGAAACGAAAGGAAACTGGTTTAATTTATAAGACTGAAACGATAAAAAGTAAAATTTAAAACTTCACTTCTCACCAGCGTGTTTTCTTACAATTTACAAGCAGCACGTGTGTGAAAGGTTTTGCTTTTTTGCTTTAGGTTTTAATTCATATTTATAACCATATCTCTCGCTGCTAAATATTCAAATTAAATGCTGCTTTTTTACTGTTTATAAGAAAGGCGCTAAAAATTCACAATAACTTCTCCCTGTACAGCTGAAGTTTTTTCCCTTTGCAATTTTATTTTCCCACTTTCTTCTTCACAATCCTGCTGGTGAATAAATCGACGCCATTTTTTTCTGGAAAAATATTTATATTCATCCCTATTTTGATTAAATAGAATGAAAGTGGAATATGCAAAAAAATGATTTCAGATTTTTTTTTTAAATATTTCTTTTTAATTTTTATTACTTGTTTTTACACCTGCCGTACTATACGTTTGTCATACGGTAGATAGAAACATAAGATATGTACTAGTAGAAACATTTGGGTTTTAAAACTCAAGTGTAACTTTTATTTTGATTATGTAGCTCTGCTATTCGAATATAAAAAGAAGTATCAAAATGAAATTCAGAGAAAGAGGGAAAAATTTCAAAAAAGGGAAAAGTCCTTTATGTATATGAGGGAAAAATGTTACTTTTTTTCTCATGCACAGAGACACACAACACTAAAAGATGGAAAATTACGAAACGAAATTGATTTTCTAAATGTTTCATAGAAATAGGAAAATTATATATCAAGATGAAAGTTTTTTTTTTGTGTGTGTGTTTAAAAATGGGGAAAAAAAGAAATTCTTGAGAATGAAGCAAAATAATTTATTTCTAAGTGACATTTCAACTTAAAAGTCCCGCGTCTTATGAAGAGAACAATTGTAAAAATTAATAATGGATATATGCGTCTTTCCACTTTTTCTAAGAAATTAATAATGCAAAAATTTTCAAAGAATTTTCAGAAATGAAATGTTAGAAATGCCTCATTGTGTAATCCTTTCTGGCTGAATTAAACAAAAGCTCTTCGCTTGAACACACAATAAACTTTCAGATAATTATGAGTGTTAAGAATAAATAGACATAACTTGAAACTTTTCTTTTAAATTTTTCTGCAATTTCGTTCCTACCGAACGGTCAAATATATTCTTTTTCATTCGCGGAAGACATTTGGAAATTAGAATGTGAATGGCGAAGAATGGACGGAACTTTGTTATGAAAGTTAAACAAAAAAAAATATCCTGATTTTTTAAAAATAACCAATTGTATTAACACAATTTATTTTAAAATAATGAATGATAAAACAACCAAGAATGTGAGAAGTATATATTATAAATTATTTATTAAAACATTGTTACGGAGCAATTTATTTATAAAAAATAAACATGCTTAGAAATTAATCATTATGTGCAATTTAGAGGATTTGCAATTACATTCTCAAGCGTCTTAATCTGGATGCCACGTACCTGCGGAACATTATAGATATACTTCATAATTTAATTCAGTCTTTTATAATAAAAATAAATAGAAAATGGATATAATATAAATATTATAAATAAATAAAAATAATGTATTAAAAATTTATAATATAAATAAAAAGAATGTATCCGTTCTAACTGAATTCAGGCTTTAAGATCAGAGGTGGAATTAAATGGTATTAACGTGATTTCTCAACACTTAAAAAGTGGCTAGGTGGCCTTTGGTATCACAGACTTAAGGTTTGAATCCTGGCAATGATATGAATGTTGGTGAGTGTTTGAAACCAGTTTAAACTGTAGATATCGGTCTGATTGGTCCTCGAGTGCAAAACCTGACCGATGAGCGACAATCCAAACCAAATTGTTAAAATAGGTTTTTGAAATTTTTGCGCTTTCCCATGTGCAATTTGCAATGAGTGCATAAAGCTCATGGATTACCCGAGTCCACGTTATCTTTGAGATTAATGAACTGTCGAAATTAAATCTTTCTTACAATTCACCACGGAATCACCTAATTATTTTAAGCCTTGATTATAATAACAAAGACAACATTGAAAATCGCTCTCTGGCTTTCTAATCGTCGATTCATAAATGAAATATACAAAAACGTATTACTCATGTTTTGGAAAATTTAAGAATTATGAACATAAACTATTGGGAGGAAAAAAAAAACCACAAAAGACAGAAACACAAACTTTATATATGAAAAGCCCAAATAAAATTTTTATAATATTTTTATTAATATTTGTTGAGTTTATTCTTATGCCATATGCTCTCCCAGGATAATATAAAAAAAAAAAAATTATACTTAAAAAAGCATATTTTGTAAGAAACTAATTTCTTTATATTTTCCACTTCGGAAGACCTTTTTAAAAATAAATTAGATAAAATTAGTTTCTTCTTCAAGCATTTTTTATTCACCTAAAAAAATGAAATGTGCTTTTGAAAAAATATAAACGAGAAAATTACTTTTCACCATCATCTTCATGGTTTTTATTATATTATAAATTTTTATATACAGATAAATTGCTTAAGTTATCATAGAAGAATCTGTCTTCCACCACGATTTACAAAACTTTCTGTGTTTTAATATATTTGAGAATAGTTTATTCATATGTCTTAAGATTTATCAAACCTCTATGCACTGAAAATAAATAAAATATTCTTTTTAATTTTTAATTGACGAAATTTTTTAATATTAATATTTCATTTATAAATGCGGTACAGGCTTAAATTATATAAAGCATTCCTTTTTCCCCCTAAAGGATAAAAATTAAAATAATTAATAAAAACTCAAAATTGTTTTTATTGTGAAATTTCTAATATTCTTCTTTTCAGTATGATTTGAAATGAAATTACACTGATTTAATTTCGAAGACTGAACCATTAAAAAGTTAAAAATTGAAACTTCAATTTTACACAGAAAAAAAATATTCAAATTAAAGGCTGCTATTTTACTGTTTTAAGAAAGGCGCAAAGAATTCACAATAACTTCCTCCCTGTATAGTTGAAATTTTTTCCTTTGCTGTTTTATTTTCACCTCTTGCTTTTACAATTTGAATAAATTGACACCATTTTTTTCTACAAAGAAATCTTTTTATTCATTCCTATTTTGCTTAAATAGAATGAAAGCGGAATATGCACAAAATGCTTCATGATTTTTTTTTTTTTTTTTTTTTTTACAAGATTTTTTTAAATTTTTTTTTTTGCAATTGCCATACTTTGCATTTATCATATGGTAGAAAGAAACATATGTGTACTAGAAGTAACATTTGGATTATCAAACTCAAGTGTAACTTTTATTTTGGTTACGTAGCTCTGCTATTCGAATATAAAAGAAGTAGCGAAATGAAATTCAGAGAGAGAAGGGAAAAACCCCTTATGTATATGAGGGAAAAATTCTATTTTTTACACACGCACAGGGACACACAGCACTAAAGATGGAAAATTACGAAACAAAATTGCTTTTCTGAATGTTTCATAGAAATAAGAAAATTAGATGTCAAGATGAAAGTTTTTTTTGTGTGTGTGTGTTTAAAAATGGAAGTAAAAAAAAAAAACTTTGAGAACGAAGCAAAATAATTTATTTCTAAGTGACATTTCAACTTAAAAAGTCTTGCGTGTTATGAAGAGAACAATGGTAAAAATTCACAATAGAAATATGCTTCTTTCCACTTTTCTAAGAAATTAATAATGCAAAAAATTTTAAAGGATTTTCAGAAATGAAATGTTAAAAATGCCTCATTATGTAATCCTATCCGGCTGAATTATACAAAAGCTTTTCGCTTGAACTCACAATAATCTTTCGGATAATTAAGAGTGCTAAGAATAAAGAGACATAACTTGGAAATTTTTATTTCTGAATTTTCTGCAATTTCGTTCCGACCGAACGGTCAGAAACGTTCTGTTTCATTCGCGGAACACATTTCGAAATTAGAATGTGCATTCGAAGAATGGATTGAACTTGTTATTAAAGTTGGCCAAAAAAAAATATACCGTTTATTTTAAATGCAATTGTGTTAATACTTTAAAATAATGAATGATAAAGTAACCAAGAAAGTGAGTAGAAAATAGATATATAATAAATTATATGGAGCAATTTATTTATAAATAAATATAGAAATAATCTGCAATTTAAATATACAAATATAAATGAACACCATATAAATATATATAATTAAATATAACAAAAATAAATATAATATAAATAAATATAATAAATATAAATAAATAAAAATAAATAAAAAATAAAAAATAAATATAAAAAATAATCCATCCTAACTGAATACTATATTTTATTAAGATCTGAGAGTCTGAAAGTAGTAAAATGACTTCTCAGGGGGTAAAAAGTTTTCAAAATTTTTGTGGGGCCCCGTGTCCAATTTACAATGCGTGCATGAAGCTCTTGATTTACTCGAGTCCACGCGTCTCTGAGATGAATGAAGTGCCCAAATTAAATCTTTCTTAAGATTCAACACCTGAATCAACTAATTATTTGCAGCCTTCATAATAGCACAGAACAAAATTGAAAATCACTCTCTTGCCTTTTAATCATCGACACATTAATGAAAAACAAAAATTTATTACTTACGTCTTGAATAATTTAAGAAGTATATACATAAACAAATTATTGGGAGGGAAAAACCACAGAATCAACGGAACTAGAAACAATATATATTAATGGCACAAATTAAATTTTTCTTATATTTTAATATTAATATTTGTTGAGTTTCATGTTAAGCCATTATGCTCTGAAAGGAAAATATTAAAAATTATATTTCAAAAAACATTTTTTGCAAGAAACCAATTTCCTTATATTTCCCAATTCAGAGGATCTGTTTAAAAATGAATGGAAGATTATAACATAATTTCAAAAATTAGGTTTCTTAAAGCATTTTTATTTACATATAAAATTGAATAAACTTTTGAAAAATATAAACGAGAAAATTAGTTTTCGCTATCATCTTCGTGGCTTTTTATTACATTATAGTTTTTATACTAATACAAATTACTTAAGTTATCACTGAAACTCTCTTCTAACACTATTTACACAATTTTCTGTCCCTTTATATATTTGAGAGTAATTTATTCATATCTCTTATGATAAATCGATCATCTATGCACTGAAAATAAATATAAAATAAATTTGTTTTAATTCAAGAATACTTTTTAAAAGTAATATTTCATTTATAAAAGCTGTCCTTACTGATATATAATGTATTTATTTTTCCCATAAAGGATAAAAATTAAAATACTTAATAAAACAAAATGGTTTTTACTGTCGTCTTTCTTATATTTCTTTTCTTGTTTTATTTGATATGAAATGAAACTTGTTCAATTTCGAAGAAGAAAAGATGAAAAGTAAGATTTGAAACTTCTTTTCAATAGAAAAAAAAAAAAACGTGTTTCTTACAATTTACAAGCGGCACGTGTGTGGAAAGTTTCACTTCTGGCTTTACCTTTTAATTCCTGTTTATAATCATATCTCTAGCTGTAAAATATTCAAATTAAATGCTGCTTTTTTTACTTTTTTAAGAAAGGCGCGAAGAATTCAGTCTTGCATATTTTTCTTCCTGTATAGCTGAAATTTTTCCTTTTACTGGTTTATTTTCATCTCTTTCTTCTTTAAAATCCAGTTGGGTAAATAAATCGGCGCCATTTTTTCTTAAAAGAATCTTTTTATTCATTCCTACTTTTCCTAAATAGAATGAAAGCGGTATATGCAAAGAATATTTTAAGATTTAAAAAAAAAAAAAAAAAAATTTTTTTGCAACTGCCACACTTTGCATTTATCATACTGTAGATAGAACACGCGATATATACTAGAAGAAACATTTGGGTTATCAAACACAAGTGTAACTTTTATTTTGATTAGGTAGCTCAGCTATTCGAATATAAAAGAAGTAGCGAAATGAAATTCGGAGAGAGAGAGGGAAAAAATTAAAAAAAAAAGGAAAAAATCCTTTATGTATATCAGTGAAATATTCTACTTTTTACAAACGCACAGGGACACACAACACTAAAGATGGAAAATTACGAAACGAAATTGCTTTTCTGAATGTTTCATAGAAGCAGGAAAATTAGATGTCAAGATAAAAGTTTTTTTTTGTTTGTGTGTTTAAAAATGTGGAAAAAAAGAAAAACACTTTGAGAACGAAGCAAAAATAACTTTTTTTCAAAGTAACATTTCAATTTAAAAGTCCCGTGTGTTATGAAGAGAACAAGGGTGAAAATTCATAATGGAAATATGTTTTTTAAACTTTTCTAAGAAATTAAAAATGCAAAAAAATTTAAAGGATTTTCAAAAATGAAATGTTAGAAATGCCTCATTATGCAATCCTTTCTGGCTAAATTTTACAAAAGCTTTTCACTTGAACTCACAATAATCTTTCAGAGAATTATGAGTGTTAAGAATAAAGAGACATAACTTGAAACATATTCTTTCTAAATTTTCTGCAATTTCGTTCCGACCGAACGGTCAGAAGCGTTCTTTCTCATTCGCGGAAGACATTTCGAAATTAAAATGTGCATTGCGAAGATTGGACTGAACTTGTTTTTAAAGTTGGCCAAAAATATTCTGATTTTTTTTTTCAATTGTAATTGTTTTAAGACTTTAAAATAATGAGTTAATTGTTAGGTGTAGTTTATTTAATAATAAATAAAAATAATTAAAATAATCAGTATCTCGCAATTTAATGGATTCACAATTCTATCCTCAGAAATTGGCTTAAAACGAATGCCATTTATTTGCAGAATGTTGTAGATATAATTTCTTATTGAATCAGGTCTTTTATAATAAAAATATATAGAAGGTGGATATAATATAAATGATAATTTAAAAAAATAATATATATATAAAATAACATATATAAGTAAAAAGAAGGTTTCCATCCTAACTGAATTCAGGATTTTTATTAAGATCGGAGGTGGAGTTAGATGGTTTATTCTTAATTATACGTTATTTTTGTTCAGGAATTTTTAATTTTAAAATTGCTCTGAATGAAATATGTTTGTTGCTAAACAACTAATTAAAACACGCAAATATATTTTGATCAACACATTTGTAAAAAATAAATATGTGTCAAAAACACCTCATTCAAAATCAGCTAACAAGAACTCCATGGCAAATCTATGGAATTTGTTGGAACGGCAGTAAATGCCGAAATTAGTATTCCCACAATTTGACGGATTTGCAAATGGCTCACACTGGATGTCACGTACTTGCAGAACCTTGCAGATATCCTTCCTAATTAAAGCCAGGCCTTTATAAAAAAAATAGAAGATGAATATAATATAAATAATAGCCATATATAAAATAAAAATAATATTTAAATTAAAAATAATATATAAATAAATATAATAATATAAATAAACCTAAGATATAGTTTCTAACTTAATCCGGGTTTTATTAAGATCAGTAGTGGAGTCCAAAGGTTATAACGTGATTTCTCAAGGTAAAAAGTTTTCGAAATTTTAATGCGGCCCCATGTCCAATTTGCAAAGTGTGCATGAATACCCGAGTCCACGCATCTCTGAGATTCATGAACTATTCAAATTAAATCTTTCTTAAGATTCACCCCTGATTCAACTATTTATTTGATGTCTTAATTATAACAAAGATGAAAGTGGAAAATCATTATCTTGCCTTTCAAAACATCGAATCATTAAGGAAATACAAAAATTTATTACTTATGTCTTAAATAATTTAAGAATTATAAACATAAGCAAACTATTGGAAGGAAAAAACCCCACAAAATAAAGCCGAAAAACAAACCTTACATATAAAAGTTCAAATTAAATATTTCTTATATTTTAATATTGATATTTGTTGAATTTATTCTTAAGCCATATGCTATGCGAGGAAAATACACAAATAAATTATATTTGTAATTTTTATTTGATAAAGCATTTTTTGTAAGAAACTAATTTCGTTATCAAATTTCCCAATTAGAAGGATCTCTTTAAAAATGAATGAAAAATTATAACATACTTTCAAAAATTAGGATTTTTTCGGCATTTTTATTTATATAAAAAATTAAATTAGCTTTTGAAAAATATAAACGAGAAAATTACTTTTACCATCCTCTTTCGTGGCTGTTTATTATATTATATATCTTTTTATATACAGATAAATAACTTAAGTTGTCATTGGAGAATCTTTCTTCTACCACTATTTTTTACGCAATTTTTGTACTTTAGTATATTAGAGAGTAATTTATTCATATCTCTTATGATATATCAAACTTCTATGAGCTAAAAATAAATATTTTTTTTTAAATTTGAAATAAAAAAATATTTTAATATGAATATTTCATTTAGAAATGCTGTGCAGGCTGTAATTATAAAACCTATTCATTTTTTTTTTCCCTAAAAGATAAAAATCAAAATATTTAATAAACTCAAAATTGTTTTTATTGTCGCCTGTCTTATATTTTTTTCCCTGTTTGATTTGAATAGAATATGAAGCTGTTTAATTTCGAAGACACAAACGATAAAAAAGTAAAATTTAAAACTTCAATTTCAACAGAAGAAAAATGTGCTTTTTTTATAAATTACAATCTGCACGTGTGTAGAAAGCATTGCTTCTCGCTTTAGATTTTAATTCATATTTATAACCCTATCTCCAGCTTTAAAATATTCAAATTAAATGCTGCTTGTATAGTCTCCTGTATAGTTGAAAAATATTTTCAACTCTTTTCTTTTTTCACAATCCAGCTGATGAATAAATCGACACCATTTTTTTCTCAAAAATCTTTTTATTCATTCCTACTTTGCTTGAATAGAATGAAAGCGGAATATGCAAAAAATGTTATGAAATTTTTTTAAATATTTTTTTTTAATTTACCATCTATTTGCAACTGCCACACTTTGCATTTATCATACGGTAGATAGAAACATACGCTATGTACTAGAAGAAACATTTCGGGTTTTCAAACTCAAATGTAACTTTTATTTTGATTTCGTAGCTCTGCTATCCGAATATAGAAAGAAGTAGCGAAATGAAATTCAGAGAGAGAGGGGAAAAAATTAAAAAAAGTTAAAAATCCTTTATGTATATGAGGGAAATATTCTACTTTTTACACACGCACATTGACACACAACACTAAAGATGGAAAATTACGGAACGAAATTGCTTTTCTGAATGTTTCATAAAAATACGAAAATTAGATATCGAGATGAAAGTTTTTGTGTGTGTGTTTAAAATGGGGGAAAAAAGAAGAACTTTGGGAACGATGCAAAGTAATTTATTTCTAAGTGACATTTTAACTTAAAAGTCCCGCCTGTTATGTTATGAAGAGAACAATGGTAACGATTCTTAAAGGAAATAGGCTTCTTTCCATTTTTCTAAGAAATTAATAATGCAAAAAGTTTTAAAAATTTTCAGAAATGAAATGTTAGAAATGCCTCATTATGTAATCCTTCCGACTGAATTATACAAGAGCTTTTTGCTTGAATTCACAATAATCTTTTCAGATAATTATGAGTGTTAAGAATGAAGAGACATAACTTGAAACTGTTTCTTTCTAAAGTTTTCTGCAATTTCGTTCCGACTGAACGGTCAGAAACGTTCTTTTTCATTCGTAGAAGACATATTGAAATTAGAATGTGCATTGTGAATCATGAACGGAACTTGTTATTTAAGTTGACAAAAAAAAAAAACATTCTTATTTTTTTCAAATGCAATTTTGTTAACACTTTAAATCATGAGTGATGAAATAACTAAGATTATGAGAAGAATGTTTATTTATTGAGTAAAATATTATTATGGAGAAGTATATTTAATAAGAAAAATAAATATAAATATTTAGAAATTAAAATGCATCATGCAAATTAGTGGATTTGCAATTAAATTTTTAACAAGTTGCTTACACTGGATGCCGTGTACCTACAGAATCTTGTCGATATAATTCTAAATTCAATTCGGGCTTTTATAATAAAAATAAATAAAAAGTGGATATACTATATATAATAATAATATTTAAATTAAAATAATATATAAATAAAATAAAATAATATAAAAGACAATGAAGGTTAAAATCCTAAACTAAATTTAGGCTTTTATTAATATCAAAGGTGGAGTTAGATGGTTTTAAAGTAATTTCTGCAAGAGGTAAAATGTTTCCAAAATTTTTTTGTGCTCCCCATGCACAATTTGGTAATGAGTGTACATGAGGCTGGTGATTTACCCGAGACTTCTATCATCTCTGAGATTCATGAACTGTTGACATTAAATCTTTCTTTAAAATTCACCACTGAATCAACTAATGATTTGAAGTCTTGATTATAACAAAGACCAACATTGAAAATCGCTCTCTTGTTTTCTAAACATCGACTCATAAATAATATACAAAAATTTATGACTTATTTCTAGAATAATTAAAGAATTATAAACATAATAAAGCACAGTACAAAACAGCATTAAACAAACATTATATATGAAAAGCCCAAATTAAATTTTTTTATATTTTAATATTAATATTTTGTAGAGTTTATTCTTAAGCCATATATTCTGCGAGGAAAATATAAAAACTATATTCCAGAAAGGTTTTTTGTAAAAACTAATTTTCGTTTTAATATTTCATAGTTCGAGAATCTTTTAAAATGAATGAAAGATTAAAATATGTTTTCAAATATTATTTTCTTTAAGCATTTTTATTTAAATAAAATTATTTTTCTTTAAGCATTTTTATTTAAACAAGAAAATTAACTTCCCACCAACATACATTTCATGGATTTTTTTATTACATTATATCATTTTTTATATACATATAAAGTACTTAAATTATCGTTGGAGAATCTTTTTTCTGCCACTATTTACACAATATTCTGTCGCTTCATATATTTGAGAGTAATTTATTCATATCATGATATATCAAACCTCTATGCACTGAAAATAAATAAAATCTTTTCTTTGAGTTTTAATTGAATTTTTTAAATATTAATATTTCATTTATAAATGTATTCCAGATTGAAATTATGTAATTTTTTTCTTTTTTTCTTTTAAGAGACAAAACTCAAAATATTTAATAAAACTCAAAATTGTTTTTATTGTCTTCTTTCTTATATATTTTTTTTATTTGAAATGAGAAGTAACTAGTTTAATTTCGAAGACTTAACGATAAACAGTAAACTTTAAAACTTCCTTTTCAACTTGAAAAAAAAACGTGCTTTCTTACAACTTACAAGCTGCACGTGTGCGGAACGTTTTGCATCTCGCTTTAGGTTTTAATTCATATTTATAACCATATCTCAAGCTGCTAAATATTCAAATTAAATGCTGCTTTTTTAACTGTTTCTAAGAAAGGCGCGAAGAATTCACAATAACTTGCTCCCTGTATAGCTGAAATCTTTCTTTTTCTGTTTTATTTTCACCATTTCTTCTTCCACAATCCAGCTGGTGAATAAACCGACACCCATTTCTACAAAAAAATATTTTTATTCATTCCTATTTTGCTTAAATATAATGAAAGCGGAATATGCACAAAATGTTTTGAGATTTTTTTTTAAATATTTTTTTTTTATTTAACTCTTTTTTAACAACTGTCACACTTTACATTTATCATACGGTAGATAGAAACATACGATATGTACTAGAAGAAACATTTGGGCTATCAAACTCAAGTGTAACTTTTATTTTGATTACGTAGTTCTGCTATTCGAATATAAAAGAAGTAGCGAAAAATGAAATTCAGAGAGGGCGGAAAATCCTTTATATATCCGAGGAAAAAAATTCTACTTTTTACACACGCACAGAGACACACAACACTAAAGATGGAAAATTACGGAACGAAATTGCTTTTTGAATATTTCATAGAAATAGGAAAATTAGATGTCAAGAAGAAAGTTTTTTGTGTGTGTGTTTAAAAATGGAGAAGAAGAACTTTGAGAACGATGCAAAATAATTTATTTCTAAGTGACATTTCAACTTTAAAGTCCTGCGTGTTATGAAGAGTACAATGGTAAAAATTCATAATGGAAATATGCTTCTTTTAAAATTTTCTAAGAAATTAATAATGCAAAAATTTTTAAAGGATTTTCAGAAATGAAATGTTAGAAATGCCTCATTATGTAATCCTTTCTGGCTGAATTATACAAAAGCATCTGCTTGAACTCACAATGATCTTTCAGATAATTATGAGTGTTAAGAATATAGAGACATAACTTGAAACCTTTCTTTCTAAAGTATTCTGCAAAGAATGGCCAATTTCGTTCCGACTGAACGGTTAGAAGCGTTTTTTTTTTCATTCGAGGAAGACATTTTGAAATTAGAATGTGCATTGTGAAGAATGAACGGAACTTGTTATTTAAGTTGCCAAAAAAATATTCTTATTTTTTAAAAATGCAATTGTGCTAACATTATAAAATAATGTATGATAAAATATGCAAGAATGTGAGAAGAATATATATTATCATTTATTTCTGTAAAGCATTGTTACGGAATAATTTATTTAATAAATATTCAAAATAATTAGAAAAATATTATTGTAAGGAAAAAAATTATTTTTGTACACAGGATCTATTTCTGCTATCTACAATTAAAAAATTAGCTAAATACACTAGTGACAACTGTGGTATTTTATATTGCTTTTTATAAAAATAATTGAAATAAATTATTATTTCTACATGTTTTTCATTTTGAAAATTTATTTAAATTATAAATACCGATAATTTCATTATATATTTACAAGTATTTAGATTTTTAAAATTAATCATGTATTTTTAATGTAATTTATTTTAAACATATTGTTCTGATTTTATTTTAAAATTAACTGATTTTATTTTTTTATTTATAAATAATTAATATTAACTTCAATACTGAAATAATTAATATTATTAAAATTCAAAATGTAAAAAGCTTTTTGAAAATTGAAACGTCATCTTGCATTTTAAAACATTAATTCATAAATGAAATAAAAATTTAGTACTTTTGTCTTGAATAATTTAAGAATTATAAATATCAACAAACTATTGCAAGGAAAAAAAAACACAGAACAAAACAGTAAAAAACAATCGTTATATGTGAAAAGGCCAAATTAAAATTTTTCTTTGTTTTAATATTTTTGAGTTTAAAAACTTAAGCCACATTCTCTAAAAGGAAAATATCAAAAAAAAAAAATTAAATTTCAAAAACCATTTTCTGTAATAAACTAATTTCGTTATAATATTTCCCAATTCAGAGGATCTTCTTAAAATTGAATGACAAAAAGATTATAACATACTTTCTTGAAAATTAGGTTTCTTTAAGCATTTTTAGAACCTAAAAATATCAAAGGAACTTTTTGAAAAATATGAAAGAGAAAATTACGTTTTACCATCATTTTAATTTAGCTTTTTATTACATAATAGCATTTTTATATACATATAAATTACTTGTTATCATTGGAGAATCTTTTATTCTACCACTATTTACACAACTTTCTGTCCTTCATATATTTGAGAGTTATTTATTTATATCTCTTATGATATATAAAACCTCTATGCACTGAAAATAAATAAAACCTTTTAATTTTACTTGAAGAAAAGTTTTAATATTAATATTTTATTTATAAATGTAGTCTAGACTGAAATTCAAAATGTATTCCTTTTTTTTTTCCCTAAAAGATAAAAAATCAAAATATTTAATAAAAACACAAATTTGCGTTTATTATTGTCTTTCTTACATACTTCTTTTCTTTACTTTAATGCAAATTAAATATTTCTTAAAATTCATCACTAATCCACTAATCATTTGAAACCTTGATTATACCAAACCTTGATTATTCACTCTCTTGCCTTTCTAATTCTCGACACATAAATGGAATACAAAAATGTATTACTTATTTCTTGAATAATTTAAGGAGTATAAATGTAAACAAACTATTGTGAGGAAAACAAACCACAGAAAAAAACATATGAAAACAAAAAATACATTTTTCTGTAATTTTAATATTTGTATTTGATGAGTTTTTAAGCTTAAGCCATATGCTCTAAGGCAAAATATAAAAATAAATTATATTTCAAAAATTATATTTTGTAAGAAATTCATTTCGTTTCCCAATTCGGAGGATTTCCTTAAAAATGAATGGAAGATTATAACATACTTTCATAAATTAGATTTCTTTAAGCAATTTTATTTACATAAAAAAACAAACGAGATTTTCAAAATATATAAACCAGAAAATTACTTTTTACCATTATCTTCATTGTTTTTTATTGTATTATAACATTGTGGCTTTTTTTTACATTGTAGCATTTTTTTATATACATATAAATTACTTAATTTATCATTGGAGAATCTTTCTTCTACCACTATTTACACAATCCTTTAATATTATTGAGGGTCCCTTAATATATTTGAGAGTAATTTATTCATATATCTCTATATATCAAAGCTCTATGCACCAAAATAAATAAAATCTTTTTTTTTTTATTTTAATTGAAGAAAATTTTTTATTATTAATATCTCATTTATAAACGCTGTCCAGACTTAAACTATATAATGCATTCTTTTTTCTTCCATAAAGGGTAAAAATCAAAATATTTAAAAACTCAAAATTGTTTTTATTGTCGTCTTCTTGGTTTTTATTGTTTGAAGACTGAAACGACAAAAAAAAAAATTTAAAAATTCAACTTCAACAGAAAAAAACGTATTTTCTTACAATTTACAAGCGACACGTGTGTGGAAAGTTTTGCTTCTCGTTTTAGGTTTTATTTAATAGTTAAAACCATATCTCTAACTGATGAATATTCAATTTAAATGCTGTTTTTTTTTTTTTTTACTGTTTCTAAGAAAAGCGCAAAGAATTCACAGTAATACCTCCCTGTATAGCTGAAATCTTTCCTTTGCTGTCTTTTTCACCTCTTTCTTCTTCAATATCCAGCTGGTGAATAAATCGACGCCATTTTTTTTTCTACAAAATTTTTTTTTATTCATTCCTATTTTGCTTAAATAGAATGAAAGCGGAATATGCACAAAATGTTTTGAGATTTTTTTTTTAAAAATATATATATTTTTTTTAATTTATCTTTTTTTTCCCAACTGCCATACTTTTTGCATTTATCATACGGTAGATAGAAACATACGATATGTACTAGAAGAAACATTTTGGGTTATCAAACTCAAGTGTAACTTTTAGTTTGATTACGTAGCTCTGCTATTCGAATATAAAAGAAGTAGCGAAATGAAATTCAGAGAAAGAAGGGAAAAAATTAAAAAAAAAAAGAGGAAAATCCTTTATGTATATGAGGGAAAATGCTATTTTTTACACACGTACAGGGACACATAACACTAAAGATGGAAAATTACGAAACGAAATTGCTTTTCTGAATGTTTCACAGAAATAGGAAAATTAGATGTCAAAATGAAAGTTTTTTTGTCTGTGTGTTTAAAAATGGAAAAAAGAAGAACTTTGAGAACGAAGCAAAATAATTTATTTTGAAGTGACATTTCAACTTAAAAGTCCGCGTGTTATAAAGGGAGCAATGATAAAATTTCATAATGGAAATATGCTTCTTTTCTTTTTTATAAGAAATTAATAATGAAAAAAGTTTTAAAAATTTTCAGAAATGAAATGTTAGAAATGCCTCATTATGTAATCCTTCCGACTGAATTATACAAAAGCTTTTTGCTTGAATTCACAATAATCTTTCAAATAATTATGAGTGTTAAGAATAAAGAAACATGACTTGAAACTCTTTCTTTCTAAAGTTTTCTGCAAATTCGTTCCGATCGAACGGTCAGAAACGTTCTTTTTCATTCTCTAGCTGATAAATATTCAAATTAAATGCTCCTTTTTTACTGTTTTTTAAGAAAGGCTCGAAGAATTCACAATAACTTCCTCCCTGTATAGCTGAAAATTTTCCCTTTGATTTTTCTTAATATATATATATATATATTTTTAATTTATACCTTTTTTTTTTTTTGCAATCGCCATACTTCTACCGTACTATACCGTATCATACTATCTACCGTATGCATTTATCAAACGGTAGACAGAACATACAATATGTACTAGAAGTAACATTTGGGTTATCAAACTCAAGTGTAACTTTTATTTTGAATACGTAGCTCTGCTGTTTGAATATAAAAGAGAAGTATCGAAATGAAATTCAGAAAAAAAGGAAAAATTAAAAAAAAAGAGAAAAACTCCTTTATGTATATGAGGGAAATATTCTACTTTTTACACACGCACAAGGACACACAACACTAAAGATGGAAATTTACGAAACGAAATTGCTTTTCTGAATGTTTCATAGAAACAGGAAAATTAGATGTCAAAATGAAAGTTTTTTTGAGTATCTTTTTAAAAATGGAGTGAAAAAGAAAAAAACTTTGAAAACGAAGCAAAATAATTTATTTCTAAGTGACATTTCAACTTAAAAGTCCCGCGTGTTATGAAGAGAACAATGGTAAATATCCATAATGGAAATATGCTTCTTTCCACTTTTAAAAAATTAATAATGCAAAAAGTTTTAAGAATTTTCAGAAATGAAATGTTAGAAATGCCTCATTATGTAATCCATTCTGACTGAATTATACAAAAGCTTTTCACTTGAACTCACAATAATCTTTCTAATAATTATGAGTGTTAAGAATAAAGAGACATAACTTGAAACTGTTTCTTTCTAAAATGTTCTGCAATTTCGTTCCGACCAAACGGTCAGAAACGTTCTTTTTCATTCGCGGAAGACATTTTGAAATTAGAATGTGCATTGCGAAGAATGAACGGAACTTGTTATTAAAGTTGGACCAAAAAGAATATTCTGATTTTTTTTTTAAATGCAATTGTATTAACACTTTAAAATAATGAATGATAAAATAACCAAGAATGAAGAATATATTATCATTTATGTAGGAAACCATTGTTAATTGGCAGTTTATTCAATAAAAATAAAATTAAATAGAAATTAATCATTGTATCCGCCATTTGGTGGATATGCAATGAAATCCTCAGCAAGTGGCTGAACTGAATACCGTGTATCTGCAGAACATTGTAGATATATTCCCTAACTCAAATCGGGGCTTGGACAACAAACATAAACAGAAAATGGATATAATATAAATAATAATAATATAATTAAATAAATAATAATAGTATATAAATAAAAAAAATAATAATAAATAAAAACAATTAAAAAATATAGTAACTGAAATCTGCTCGGCAAATTTCACCTTATCACGTGTGAACGTTCGCGAATGGATGAATAAACTCAAGAATATGCCAATGCGTAATAATGCATGAAATATATGAAGAAATTGTTTGAAATACTACAAGAACGGCCAAATTTAATAACCGCATGGATATAGCAATGTTGAACTGATCAAGAATTCATGAAGAATGAATTTGTTCAAGAATCTCAAAAAAGAATATTACAAAAGTAAGATAAATGTAGTCATAAATGAAGAATAAAATATTCCCAATAATGAAGTATTCCCAATTCTACAAGAGACATTGTCACATTCAATACCCCCAAAAATCAAAGTTTGAATATTCTAGGCACAAATGAAGATTGAAAGATTCGAAATACGATAAGAAGCGCTATACAGCTCAATACGCATGTGAAATTGCCAAAAGTGTTAAATAAGAACTTCAAAAGGAAGGAATTGATCAATGCACTACGACTTCTTATTGCCATTTTATATATAAATATTTTAAATCCAAATCTAAAACATGAATAGTGATTCAAAACCGTACTACAAAAACACTTCAGACAAAAGCCAAATTCTCCAGAAAATTCCTTAAGACCAACGTTATTCAGGAAGCAATTCAAGTGTTAAGAGGCCCAAAGTACCATTTTTTGCCCAAATTTTCAAAGTAGTTTTATTTGCTTGACCCATAATTTCGGATAACATCACGGACCCCTAACTAGGACAACATCATGTTCTCACATAAAAATAATATAAATAAAAAGAAGTTATCATTCGTAACTGATTTCGTACATTTAGGAAGACCAGATGAGAAGTTATATAGTATTAACGTGATTTCTCAAGGGGTAAATTTTTCCAAATTTTTGTGCGACCACATGTCCAATTTGCAATGAGTGCAAGAGACTAGTGTTTTACCAGAATCCACTCATCTCTGAGGTTAATGAACTGTCCAAATTAAATCTTTTTTAAAATCCACCGCTGAATCAACTACTTCTTTGAAGCATTGATTATAACAAATACCAACAATGAAAATCACTTTCTTGCCTTACTAAAGATAGATTCATAATTGAAATACAAAAATATTATTACTTATGTCTTGAATAATTTAAAAATTATCAACATAACAAACTATTGCGTGGAAAAAAACACAAAACAAGACTGTAGAACAAACATTTTAAATGAAAACCAAATTACGAGGTAAATATTAAAAAAATATGTCTCCAAAATAATTTTCTGTATTAAACTAATTTCGTTATAATATTTCCCAAACAGGAGGATCTCTTTAAAAGTGAATGGAACATTATAACGTACTTTCAAAAATTAGGTTTCTTTAAGCATATTTGTTTACATTAGGAATTAAATGAGCCTTTGAAAAATTATAAAAGATAAAATTACATTTTACGATTATGTTTATGGCTTTTTATTACATAACAGTTTTTTATATGCCTATAAATTACATAAGTTACAATTGACGATACTTTCTTCTACCACTATTTATACAATCTTCTGTCGCTTAATATATTTGAGAGTAATTTATTCATATCTCTCATGATATATCAAACCTCTATGTCCTGAAAATAAATAAAATCTTTTTTAATTTTAATTGAAGAAAAAAAGTTTAATAGAAATGTTTCACTTATAAATGTAGTCTAGATTGAAAATTTTTAATTTATTCCTTTTTTACCCTAAAAGATGAAATTCCAAATATTTAATATAACACAAAATTGTTTTTATTGTCGTCTTTCTTATACTTTGCTTTTCTTGTCTGATTTGAAATGAAATGAAACTGGTTTAATTTCGAAGACTGAAACGATGAAAAAGTAAAATTTAAAACTTCAATAAAAAAATCGCGTTTTCTTTCAATTTACAAGCTGCACGTGTGTGGAATGTTTTGCTTCTCGCTTTAGGTTTTAATTCATATTTATAGCCATATCTCTAGCTGCTAAATATTCAAATTAAATGCTGTTTTTTACTGTTTCTTAGAAAGGAACAAAGAATTCACAATAACTTCCTCCCCGTATAGCTGAAATTTTTCCCTAGTTCTGTTTTATTTTCACCTCCTTCTTCACAATCCAGCTGGGTGATTAAATCGACGCCATTTTTTTTCTACAAAAAAATCTTTTTATTCATTCCTATTCCTATTAAATAGAATGAAAGCGGATTATGCACAAAAAATGTTTTGAAAATTTTTTTAAAATTTTTTTTAATTTTTACTAATTTTTTTTTTTCAACGCCCATACTTTGCATTTATCATACGGTAGATAGAAACATACGATATGTACTAGAAGAAACATTTGGGTTATCAAACTCAAGTGTAACTTTTATTTTGATTACGTAGCTCTGCTATTCGAATATAAAAAGAAGTAGTGAGAGGAAATTCAGAGAGAGAAGGGAAAAAAATTTAAAAAAAGGAAAATTCCTTTATGTATATGAGGGAAAAATTCTACTTTTTTTACACACGCACAGGGACACACAACACTAAAGATGGAAAATTACGAAACGAAAATTGCTTTTCTGAATGTTTCATAGAAATGGGAAAATTAGATGTCAAGATGAAAGGTTTTGTGTGTGTGTGATTAAAAATGGGGAAAAAATGAAGAAAAACTTTGAGAACGAAGAAAATAATTTATTTCTAAGTGAAATTTCAACTTAAAATCCCGCGTGTTATGAAGAGAACAATGGTAAAAAGTATGCTTCTTCCCACTTTTCTATGAAATTAATAATGCAAAAAACTTTAAAGTATTTTTTAGAAATGAAATGTTAGAAATGCCTCATTATGTAATCCTTTCTGGCTGAATTATACAAAAGCTTTTCGCTTGAACTCACAACAATCTTTCAGATAATTATGAGTGTTAAGAATAAAGAGACATAACTTGAAACTTTTTCTTTCTGAAATTTCTGCAATTTTCGTTCCGGCCGAACGGTCAGAAACGTTCTTTTTCATTCGCGGAAGTCATTTCGAAATTAAAATGTGCATTCGAAAGAATGGACTGAATTAAAGTTGGCCAAAAAAATAGTCGTTTTTTTAAATGCAATCGTATTAATGCTTTAAAATAATGATTGATAAAAGAATCTGAGTAGAATTTAATATCATTTATTTTGTGAAACATTGTTACTGAACGCATTATTTAATAAATATTCAGAATACTTAGAAATCAATATTATTTTAAGAAAAAAATGATTTTATTACACTGTATCAATTTTTTCTATCTGCGTTTTAAGAAATTTAATAATTACAGAGTTTGACAACTGTATTTTTTTTTTTTAAATTACTTTTACAAAAATAATTGTAAGAAATTATTATTTCTGGAGATTTTTCTCTTTGTAAATTTATGTAAATTATAAATACGTGATAACTACATTAAACATTTTCAAGTATTTAGATTTTTTTAAATTATTAAATGTATTTTTAATGCAATTTATTTAAAATATTGTTTTTGTTTTATTTTAAAATTAATTATTTTATTTATAAATATATTTAATTTTATTTATAAATAATTAATATTAACTTCAATACTGAAAAAATTAATAGTATTAAAATTCAAAATGTAAAAGGTTTTTGAAAATAGAAACGTTCTCTTACCTTCCTACCCAGCGATTAATAAATGAAATAAAAAATTTAAAACTTGCGTCTTGAATAACTTAAGAATTATAAATATAAAAATACTATTGCGAGGAAAAAAAAATCACAGAACAAGACAAAAAAACAAATATTGCATATGAAAAAACGCAAATTAATTTTTTATTATATTATAATATTAATATTTATTGAGTTTATCAGCTTAAGCCATAAGCTCTCCAAGAAAATATTAAAAAAAATATATTTCAAAAAATACTTTTTGCAAGAAACATATTTCGTTATATTTCCCAATTCGAAGAGTCTCCTTTAAAAATGAATAAAAGATTATAGCATACTTTCAAAAATTGGGTTTCTTTAAACATTTTTATTTACATAAAAAAATAAATAAGCTTTTGATTAAAATATAAACGAGAAAATTGCTTTTCACCATCATCTTCGTGGCTTTTTATCACCTTATAGCTTTTGTTATATCAATATAAATTATTTAAGTTAAAATTGAAGAATCTTTATTCTACCACTAATTACATAGCTTTCTTTTTTTTTTTTTTTAAATTTGAGATTAATTTATTCAAATGTCTTATGATATATCAAACCTCTATCCACTGAAAATAAATATAATCATTTTTTAAAATTTTAATTGAAGAAAACTTTTAAATATTAATATTTCATTTATAAATGCTGTCCAGAATTAAATTATATAAAAACATTTTTCCCCTAAACGTTAAAAATCAAAATATTTAATAAAACTCAAAATTGTTTTTATTGTCGTCTTTCTTATATTTTTTTTTTTGTTTGATTTAAAATGAAATGAAACAGGTTTAATTTCGAAAACTGAAATGATAAAAAGTAAAATTTATAACTTCACTTTGCAACAGAAAAAAAAATTATGTTTTCTTACAATTTGAGAGCGACACGTGTTTGGAAAGTTTTGCTTCTCGCTTTAGGTTTTAATTCATATTTATAACCATATCTCTATCTGCTAAATATTCAAATTAAATGCTGCTTTTTTAATTGTTTTTAAGTAAGGCAAAAAGAATTCGCAATACCTTTCTTCCCGTATAGCTGAATTTTTTATCTTTGCTGTTTTATTTTCACCTTTCTTCTTTCTTCTTCACAATCCAGCTGGTGAATAAATCGTCGCCATTTTTTTCTACAAAAAATCTTTTTATTTATTCCTACTTTGCTTAAATAGAATGAAAGTGGAATATGCAAAAATGTTTTGAGATATTTTAGCTAAAAATATATATTTTTAATTTTAATTTTTTTTTTTTTTCTGCAACTGTAATATTTTGCATTTATCATACTGTAGATAGAAACATACGATATGTACTAGGAGAAACATTTGGGTTATCAAACTCAAGTGTAACTTTTATTTTGATTACGTAGCTCTGCTATTCGAATATAAAAGAAGTAGCGAAATTAAATTCAGAGAGAGATGGGAAAAAAAAAAAAAAAAATGGAAAATCCTTTATTTATATGAGGGCAAAATTCTGTTTTTACACACGCACTGGGACACACATCACTAAAGATGGAAAATTACGAAACGAAATTGCTTTTCTGAATGTTTCATAGAAATACGAAAATTAGATGTCAAGATGAAAGTTTTTTTGTGTGTGTTTATGTTTAAAAATCGGAAAGAAAAATATCTTTGAGAACGAAGCAAAATAATTTATTTCTAAAGTGACATTTCAACTTAAATGTCTCGCGTGTTGTGAAGAGAACAATGGTAAAAATTCATAATGGAAATATTATACTTTCCACGTTTTCTAAGAAATTAATAATGCAAAGAAATTTAAACGATTTTTAGAAATTAAATGTTAGAAAAGCCTCATTATGTAATCCTTTCTTGCTGAATTATACAAAAAGCCTTTCGCTTGAACTCACAATAATCTTAATCGCAATAATTAGAATGTGCATTGCGAACAGTGAACGGAACTTGTTATTAAAGTAGGCCAAAACAATGTTAACACATTAAAATAACGAATGATAAAACAACCAATGATGTGGGCACGATATATTATCATTTATTCAGTAAAACATTGTTACGAACCTATTTATTTAATAATAAAATAAAAATATTAGAAATTTATCAGTATCCCGCAATTTAGTGGGTTTGCAATTACATCCTCAGCAAATGGCTTCAATTGGATGCGACGTATCTGAAGAATTTTGTCGATATATTTCCAAATTAAATAGTTGCTTTTATAACAAAAATAAATGGAAAAGTCTTATAATATAAATAAATATATTATATTTTTAAAAATTAAAATAATGTACAAATAAAAACATAATAATAATATAAATAAAATGAACATATTTATTCTATTATAACTCAGGTTTTTATAAGATCACAAGTTGAGTTAGATGGTATTAACGTGATTTCTCAAGGGTAAAAAAGTTTACGAAATTTTTGTGCTGCCCCATGTCCAATTTGCAATGAATGCATGAGGCTGGTGGTTTACGAGAGTCACGCATCTCTGAGTTTAATGAACAGCTGAAATTAAATTTTTCTTAAGATTCACCAAAGAATTAACTAATTATTTTAAGCATTGATTATAACAAAGACCAACACTGAATATCATTATGTTGTTTTAATAAAATATTGATCCATAAATGAAATACAAAAATTTATCACTAATGTCTCGAATAATTTAAGAGTTATAAATATAAACAAACTATTGCGATTTAAAAAAAAAAAAAAAAAACCAAAGAACAAAACAGAAAAATAAACATTATGCAAGAAAAGATTAAATTTAATTTGTTTTATATTTTAATATTAATATTAGTTGAGTTTATTCTTAGGCCATATGCTCTTTGAGGTAAATAAAAAACAAATTCAAAAGTGTTTTTTATAAGAAAGTAATTTTGTTATAATATTTCTGAATTTGGAGAATCTCTTTAAAAATGGATATCAGATTAAAACATACTTTCACAAATTAGGTTTCTTTAACATTTTTATTTACATAAAATATTAAATGAGCTTTTAAAAAATATAAACGAGAAAATTACTTTTCACCATCACCTTCATGGCCTTTTTATTACATTACAGTTCTTTGATATACATATAAATTGATTAAGTTATCATTGTAGAATCTTTCTTCTACCTGTATTTACACAATCATCTGTCTTTTAACATATTTGAGAATAATTTATTCATATTTATTATGATATATCAAACCTCTAAGCACATAAAAAATATAAAATATTTTTTATATTTTAATTTAAGAAATTTTTAATAATAATATTTCATTTATAAATGTTGTCTAGACTTAAATTATGTAAGGTATTCCTTTTTTTTCCTCTAATGCATAAAAATCAAAATATTTAATAAAACTCAAAATTTTTTATTGTCGTCTTTCTTATATTTGCTTTTCTTGTTTGATTTGAAATGAAATGAAACTTGTTTAATTTCTAAGACTGAAACGATGAAAAAGTAAAATTTAAAACTTCAATCGCGTTTTCCAACAATTTTGAAAGCTCCACGTGGGTGGAAAGTTTTGCTTCTCGCTTTAGGTTTTAATTCATATATATATAACCATATCTCTAGCTGCTAAATATTCAAATTAAATGCTGCTTTTTTACTGTTTTTTAAGAAAGAAGCGAAGAATTCACAATAACTTCCTCCCTGTATAGCTGAAAATTTTCCCTTTTCTGTTTTTATTTTCCCCTCTTTCTTCTTCACAATCCAGGTGGTGAATAAACTGACGCCTTTTTTTTTCGACAAAAATCTTTTTTATTCATTCTATTTTGCTTAAATAGAATGAAAGCGGAATATGCACAAAATGTTTTGGGACTTTTTTTTTAAAATATTTTTTTTAATTTTAAGTTTTTTTCAACTGTCATAATCTGCATTTATCATACGGTAGATAGAAACATACGATATGTAGTAGAAGAAACATTTGGGCTATAAGATTCAAATGTAACTTTTGTTTTGATTATGTAGCTCTGCTATTCGAATGTAAAAAGAAGTAGCGAAATGAAATTCAGAGAGAGAAGGAAAAAAATTTTAAAAAAGGGGAAAATCCTTTATGTTTATGAGGGCAAAAATTCTATTTTTACACACGCACAGGGACACAGCACTAAAGATGGAAAATTACGAAACGGAATTGCTTTTCTAAATGTTTCATAGAAATAGGAAAATTAGATGTCAAGATGAAAGTTTTTGTGTGTGTGTTTAAAAATGGGGAGAAAAGAAGAACTTTGAGAACGATGCAAAATAATTTATTTCTAAGTGACATCTCAACTTAAAAGTCCCGCGTGTTATGAAGAGAACAATGTTAAAAATTCATAATAAAAATATGCTTCTTTCCACTTTTCTAAGAAATTAATAATGCAAAAAAATGTAAAGGATTTTCAGAAATGAAATGTTAGAAATGCCTCATTATGTAATCCTTTCTGGATTGAATTATACAAAAGTCTATTCACTTGAACTCACAATAATCTTTCAGATAATTATAAGTGTTAAGAATAAAGAGACATAACTCGAAACTCTTTCTTTCTAAAATGTTCTTGCAATTTAGTTCCGACCGAACGATCAGAAGAATCAAATTTTTCCTTCTCGAAAGACATTTAAAAATTAGAATATGCATTGCAAAGAATGGCCGAACTTGTTACTAAAGTTGTCCAAAAAAATGTTCAGACTTTTTTAAACGCAATTGTGTTAACACTTTAAAATAATGAATAATAAAATAACCAAGATGTGAGAAGAATATTTATGTAATGAAATATATTTAGTATTATATTTATTATACGTTTACGTATTCATCTATGCGTATTTAGTATTATTATTTATTGTTACGAAGCAATTTATTTAATAAATATTAAAAATACTAAGAAATTAATATTATTTTAAGGGAAAAAAATAATTTTATTAAAACAGTTTCAGTTTGATCTGATTACAATTTAAGAAATTTTCTAAATGCAAGTTGACAACTCTTGTATTTTTGCTTTAACTACTTTTATAAAAATAGTTGCAAGAAATTATTACATCTAGAAATTTTTCTTTTTGTAATGAATGAATATATTGAAGTTATAAATATGGGGTTATTATATTAAATATTTACATTTATTTATTTATTTTAATTAACATACACATTTTTAATAAAACTTGTTTCTCATTTTCACTGCCGCAATAGGGCCCATCGTGGCTAAAATCTGCCCAATAGCAGATTTCGAGATATTTTCTTTTGCAGAGTATGGTTGTCACGCCCAACTGTCATTTAGAATGGGACCTCGGTTTAAAGTCGATTCCATACCAACTACAAATATCCATGTTGTTACCACCTGGACTCGAAGCAGAAGCCTGTGACACTAGAGCGTAATATTGGTGTTTGTGTTATGAAGTAGTTATAATGGGTCAAATGTTTCCGCATGTACTCAAGGCTCCTCAATGATAAAAAAAAATAGTTTTCATGAGAGTTGCGGTAAATCAACACCACACTGTGACTTTTTCTAGATGCAACTGTGATCCAGAGTAAATAATTGCCAGTAGTACCTGATACATATTATAAGATTACAGATGACATATGGGACAATTGCATATGACATAAAATAAAAATCCACATGACTTGTGTGTTTTTAATTCACAAGATCTTGCACAATTAATATTTTCATACTTACGTTTATGTCGTATTCTTTTTAATTTTTGTATCCAAATTTTTCTTTGTGTAAGCGATATGCATATAAATTACCCTGAAGAAATTATCTACAGTAACATTCTTTATTATGGGTATTTTGTACTGAATTTTTTCAAGTCATAAATACCATCCCATGCTAAGGTGAATATTAATCTGCAGACTGCATTTTCATTCGACCCATGTATATCTTTTACTGTATTTTTTATTTTCTGACCAAACTTCTGAATCAATTCTGCACATATATATACAATTCATGTAAGCACTTGATACATAAATTGATATTATTTGTATATTGCTAATGATATATTATTCGGTGCAGTAATTGGGAAATTAAACTGTTATTCCATAAGTTGTTCAGGGTACCCAATTATGAAGCTCTTAAGAACAGCAGATAAGCAGTTAATTCTTGGAATCAAGTTCTTGCAATATATTGTATATGGAAATGCCTATTTTTCGATAATTGCAAATGAAGTACATAATAGTTTCTTGGTCGTATAATTCAAATGTCCATATAGCTTCCCAATTGGTAATTTTTTAAAGATACATTTGACTAATTTTAACCTAATGTAACTAATGTAATGTAATGTAACCATAATGTTACTTAATTTTAATATAAACTATATCTCGCAAGAATAATAAGCCAATTATTTTAGATCTAGTTTCTTGATGAATGTAATTCACTGTCTATTTAAACCCATTCTGGAGACAACTTTTCACAGATTCCTGAAATAAAGAAATTTTCAGGACCAAGCTAAAGCATACGTAAACAAAAGATAAAATATTAAATAAATAAATGACTAAAACAAACAAATCTATAGCATTTGTAAACAAATATTTTACGTAAAACATTTGTTATACCAAATTTTAGTTTACATAATTAAACATTATTAATTAAATATTTTTCCTGTATATTATTGATTCAGATTATTACAACACAGGTAACTTAATGTACAATTTGTACATTTTGAACTTACTAGAAATGATCATTTCCTGGAAAAAGGTCATAACATTTTCCTTTCTTGTAAATTATAGATGTTAGATATTATTATGTTAGATATAATTTAGATATTTTGTTCTTTCAAAGATGCAAGCATATTCAATTCAAAACTGGAATAAATTTCAATAAAAATTTTTACAAACAGATCTGAAAACACATATGAAACTTAACTATCAAAAAAAAAAAAAAAAAAAAAAAAAAGGTGAATTCTCATGTTTCATTACTACACTCTGACAAGTTAAGCTATTCACAAATCACGTTGTACTTTTAGAAAACTATCGCGAACCCTTATTTCCATATTTAGATTCAAAACCTTCGCTTACGTATGCCGTACTGTAAACTGAAGCACGTTTTTCGCAGCTCCTACAGAAACAAGCGTGGGACGAACCAAAATAAAGAAACATCGCCTCCGTCAAAAATGAAATTCTTTTATGTTTCCCAGAACATTCGGTCTTATGGATTCCTTCCAACGAAAAAAAAAAAAGAAAGAAAAGAAAAAAGAAAGAAATGAAAGATATAAACAACATATCCTGGATAAGATAATAACAAAGAAAAAAAGATACGATTTTACCATATTCCTGTAAAAGCACATATCCCCCGGCTTATAGTATTTCCTCACGCCCGTCGCATCGAAGCCTTTTCCATCTCCATGCAAACTGCATTGTGTTTACTCGTGGAATTGCAGAGCTGCAATTTTATGGGATTGGAGTTCGGGACCTGTTACGGTTGTGAGTCCATTCCGTGAGAGTCGCCGGGAACGTGTAGAATGGGAGGGAAGATTTGTTTGCCCCAAACAAACTGCAAAGAGGTTGTTGTTCGAAAAGGAACAATTACGGTGTTGGTTGCGCTGTAAGATCGATTCCATAGTTCTAAGGATTATATCTATATAAGTTTAGACGAAAAGGTATAAGCAAGTATCATTAATAATGTGTGGATGCAACAGCACAATGAAATTTGAAATATCATCGAAATCTCTCTTTTATATGAATTTCAAATGTGAATCGTCATAAAATTCAACAATGTTGTTAGAAAAGTTTCAGATACCAATTATTAGAATGGAATTTTTTATATTAAAATTATTTCTTTATGATACAAATATTTTTTTTTAATATAAAAAAATTGTTTTTTTCTTCATAATTTTTAAATTAATATTGCAGTGTAGCTTTAGTGAGAACTATAAAATAACGTGAAAAATTCTTATTTAAAAAATATTAAAATTATTACCAATAAATTTAAAATGCATGCATTTTAACATTGTAATATTAAATGATAATTCATCTTTTTGTCAATTAAACAAATGTATAAAGCATTTGCAAACTAATATTTTACGTAAAAAAAAAATAATTAAATCAAATTTTTTTATTTTACATAATTAAACAGTATTAATTAAATATTTTTCTGTTTATTAATGATTCAGATTATTACAAGAGAATATATTATTATCCATTTTACAGAATTTATCAGAAAAGATAATTTTATTGTATAAAGGTCATACACATTTTCCTTTCTTGTAAATGTAGCAAGTATTGGCTTTGATCCCATGATGCTTATAAGTAGATTCAAATGTTCATATAGCTTCCTAATCGCTATTTTTAAAGATACAAGTGACCTAATATTAATTTTGAAATGCAACTTAATATTAATATAAAACTTTGCGTCTCAAGAATAATATAGCACTATATAAAGTCTATTATTTTAGCTCTTGATTCTTGATAAAAATAATTCAGCGTCTATTTAAACCATTCTAGAGAAATCTTTTCACAGATTTTGAGCGAAAAATAAATTTTCACGTCAAGCTAAATTATTCGTAAACAAATGACAAAATATTAGTAAATAAATGACAAAAAAAAATCGCAAACAAATTATAAAGTTCTCGTAAATATATATATGAAGCATTTTAAAACTTTTTTTTTTTTTTTACATAAATTAATTAAATCAAATTTTTAGTTTCCATAACTAAACATTATTAATTTCATGTTATTTTATTTTATTAATAATTCTGATTATTAAAAAGACAGTAACTAAATATCCCTTTTATTGAACTTACTAGAAGAAAAATAATTTTCCTGGTAAAAGAGTTATACACATTTTCATTTCATGTAAATTTAGCAAGTAATGTATTTGATTCCATGATGCTTATAAGCATTTTCAATTCAAAACTACAACAAGTCGCAACAAAAAATATTACAAACAGATCTAAAACGCATATGAAAATTTAACAATCTCAAAAAAAAAAAAAAAAAAAAAAAAAAAAAAAAAAATGGCGAATTTCAAGTTTCAATTACTACACTCGACAGGTTAAGCTATTCACAAATCACGTTATACTTTTTGAAAAACAATCGCAAACCCTTATTTCCATATTTAGATTCAAAACTACTAGAGCACGTTTTTGCAGCTCCTACAGAAAGGAGCGTGTGGGACAAACGAAAATAAAGAAACATCGCCCCGTCAAAAATGAAATTCTTTTATGTTTCCCAGGACACTCGGTCTTACGGATTCCTTCCAACAGGAAAAAAGAACAAGAAATGAAAGATATCAAAAATATATCCCGGAAAAGATACTAAGAAAGAAAAAAAATACGTTTTTACCATATTCTTGTAAAAGCACATATCCGGGGCTTATAGTATTTCCCTCACGCCCCTCGCATCGAAGCCTTTCCATTTCCATGCAAACTGTATTGTGTTTACTCGTGGAATTGCAGAGCTGCAATTTTGGCGGGATTGGAGTTCGGGACCCGTTACGGTTGTGATTCCATTCCGTGAGAGTCGCCGGGAACGTGTAGAATGGGTGGGAAGATTTGTTTGCCCCAAACAAACTGCAGGGGGTTGTTGTTCGAAAAGGAACAATTACGGTGTTGGTTGCGTTGTGAGATCGATTCTATAGTTTTAGAGATTAGATCTATATAAGTTCTGACGAAACGGTATCGGCAAGTATTATTAATAACGTGTGGATGCAATAGCGCAATAAAATAACACCTTTATTTGGGATATCAATGAAATATCTCTTTTATATGAATTTTAATTGGAATTCAAATGTGAACCTTCACAAAAAATTCAACAATGTAATTACCCAGATAATGTTTCAGATACCAATTATTACCTTTTAATTTTTTTTATTAAAATTATTTCTCTATACTAAAAATTTCATTTCTTAATTTTTGAAAATATTTTTTTTTTTATAATTTTAAATATTTATTATAAGATAAAAATTTAATTTAATATTATTTTTTTATTAATATTACTATTTTTATGTTAATATTACTATTTTTATATTATTATTGTTTTTTTTTTTTTTTTTTTTGCTGAGTAGCCTTGGTGAAAAGTATAAAATATCGTGCATCATTTGGAAACATATTAAAAATCTTGAAACACATACATTTTCATGTTGCTAATATTAAAGGATAATTCAACCTCCGACTCTTTATATTAGTCATCATATACTTAAATATGAAATATATCTAAATAAAATGCTTTTTTTTTATGCTTCAAACACATTTGCACATTTGTATAGTGCGATATGCTGGTTAACGACGTAAATTTCAGATTAACATTTCTAAGACTCAGTATATCTCATTTCAATTGTTTTATGTTTTATTTAAACCCAATCTTGGTACGATGCTGAATTTTATAATACATCATACCATTTTTATTATTAAAGTTGGGGTTTACATCCAAAATTCTAACTAGACATTTTATTTTTCAACGTTTCTTTATTTGCAATGTAATATAATTCAACATTAAAACAATAGGTATAAGAAAATCAATGGAATAAATCTGAAAAGTCATCATCTAGTCATAATAGTCTAAAATAATCATCTTCTAATTTCAAAGATTCTAAATCGATTTTAAAATTTCAGCTGATATTTATAAAGTGACAGAAAATTGTAGAAAAATATCCTAGTGATAATTCCTTATTCGGGATAGTAGTGACATGCGATCATCAGAATACGATTCTTGCAAATAGGGTTCTCTATTATTGCTTTTTAAAAATAACGAAGAGATTTATTTGAGGATGTACTGAGATGGGTATGTATAGGCTTAGGAAGTCGTAAACCATTTGTAATCGTTGTAACTCATTGGTGAAAGCCGCCAATAAAAAATTTGTAAACTATGCAACTCTCCCTTTTTCATATATATATGTTTGTGTGTGTGTGTGTGAAATCAAAAAATAATTAATATAAGGAATTGATATATTGTAATTAGAGGAGCAGATGAATAATTTGATGCGACATTTCATATTAAAGGGCCTAATGGCCGAGTGGCTAGCGCTCTGGCTCTCGGTACCATAGGTAACGGGTTCAAATCCCGGCTTGTCCATGGGTGTTAGTGAGGGTTCGGAATCCACTTTAAACCGTAGGTCCCGGTCCTAATAGGATCGTAGAGCGTTGCGGGGGCATTGTTACTCCGCGTCCGTGGCTTACCATCAAGTTACACGCGCCCTCTGGGTAATGCAAAGTGAGTAATGTCTGTGCAGCACTTGCCTTAAGGCATCAAAGACAATTGTCTAAGTTGGTTGCCAGCTGTATTAGAACGAAAACATTTCATATTAAATTAAAAGTATTATTTGTCTTTAAGTTTTTAGTAAGCAAGCATAACATTTATTGATTAAATAGTTAATGATGGTGAATTTTTTATGTTCTTGAATAAAATTGCTTGTTCACAAATAGGCTGATCGAAATATGCTTGCTCATTTCAATAGATCATTTAGTAAAAATCTCATATTTAATACCATATGGTTGTGAACAACCCTATGAGCATGAAAAATAATTATATATGGATCCTCCTGTCCAAATCAACAAGTTACTTACATAGGTTCGGCTCTGTAGGCATGCAGGCGCGTGAAACCATGTAATATATTTAATTTATTGATATTGATAATGCATGTTATTACATCTGCTTACAACCATACAATGAATACAATTTTTATACATAATCGATATCGCATGCTATTCATCTGATTACAATCATGTAATGAATACATGTTTTATACACGAATGGATAACACATGCTATACATCTGTATATAAACATAAAATACATGCAGTTTATTTGCATCTATCTATATTGCATGGAGATATTAATATGTGATTTAATGCTCAAAAATGTAACTAGTAAAAACTTTAAAGCACTAAAATGTTATAAATTTTAAAACACTTGTTATAAATGAGCTTTCATTTTCTTAGTGGGTTATTTGTTTACGATTTCATTACAGTTTCATTCTGTTGCCACACATTTTTATCTGGATCTCTTCAGATCCGCCAAAGTCAATACTGTTTCTATCCAGCTTACGTACCAAAACTAACATTGATACAAAAGGAGGTCTTTTTCCTCTTAGACAAAGCGCTAACAAAATTATCGATCAGCCCGGAAAGGGTCAACAAGGGATAACCAGTCAACAAGATAGACAACCAGTGAAAAAAAAATGCAGGAAAAAAAGGGATGCGTTGAAATTGTCCTTCTTCTACCAACTAGAATGTCCTCTCGGAAGTAGTGGTCTCCAACTGGCAATGGGCAAGAAAGAAGTTGTCAACATGTCACACGATTTTCTTAAAGATCAACTCGGAAGAACACCAACCACCCCCCAAGAGTGCTGCGACCAGTCAAAATGTCAGCCGATAAGGGTGGAGAAACGGGGAACTTTTTTTGGACTTCAAGAATTTTTTTTTTCCTGGTGTCCTGAGTGTAAGAAGCTGGCATGTAAGAGGATTTTTTTGATTTTGCCATTTTCATTTGGTAGAGGTATCTTTTTTAAAAAATGATAGCCAAAGTAGTGTTTCTTGATATGTTGAAAAAAATAAATAAATAGGATATAGGGGCAAAAAAGAGCTATTTCGTAGGCTAGATATGTGTTTTCATAAGAATAAAAGTATCTGAATGCATATAGTATCTATGAAATAGAATCTTTAAATGAATGCATTATTTCAATGACATTCTTTAGTTAAACCTGTAAATAAGTAATGTTATTCATTATTTTGCAATAAGCTATGAATCAGAAAATGTTTGGAAGATACAACGATGAATTTGAATAAAATGCTCTGACATAATGTAAACATGTGTCATTTTTTTTTTCTAAAATCATTACTGAAATGCTGATGGAAATTAATGATTTTTAATTATTTGATAAATAAGGAATATCAAATATTTATTCATCCATCAAAATATATTTAAACTGTTTAATTTCATTTTGTACTATATTTCTTTAAAATGATAAATTATCTATTGCTTTTATTGTTGAAAACAAATTTTAATCAAGTAAAATACTAGCAGCAAGTAGTAAAATATTGTTATTGTAAAAATGGGTAATTGTAAATAGTTCTCTATATTTATTGCTTTAAAAATGTAACGAACAGGTAGGTTTGTACAGGTTTGGGAAGTCGTAAACCACTTAAAATCGTTGTAACTCATTGGTGAAAGCCACCGATATTAATATACGATTTAATGCCAAGATATGTATTTAATGCAAGCTTTTAAACATAAAATGTTCTAAATAAACTTTATTTTCTTATTGTGCTATTAGTTTGTATTACTCTCATTTTGTTACCACACATTTTTATCTAGATCTCTTCAGAACCGCCAAAGTCAATACTGTTGCTGATCCAGCTTACGTACCAAAACTAACATTGATACAAAAGGTGGTCTTTTTCCTCTTAGACAAAAAGAGCTAACAAAAATATCGATCAGCCCGGAAAGGGTCAACAAGGGATAAACAAGATAGACAACCCGTAAAAAAAAAAAAATGCAGGAAAAAAAGGGATGGGTTGAAATTGTCCTTCTTCTACCAACTAGAATGTCCTCTCGGAAGTAGTGGTCTCCAACTGGCAATGGGCAAGGAAGAAGTTGTCAACGTGTCACACGATTTTCTTAAAGATCAACTCGGAAGAACACCAACCACCCCCCAAGAGTGCTGCGACCAGTCAAAATGTCAGCCGATAAGGGTGAAAAAACGGGGAACTTTTTTTGGACTTTGAGGATTTTTTTTTATTCCTGGTGTCCTGAGCGTAAGAAGCTGGCATGTAAGAGGATTTTTTTGATTTTGCCATTTTCATTTGGTAGAGGTATCTTTTTAAAAAAAAAATGATAGCCAAAGAAGTGTTTCTTGATATGTTGAAAAAAATATAAATAAATAGGATATAGGGAAAAAAAGAGCTATTTTGTAGGCTAGATATTTGTTTAGATAAGAATAAAAGTTTCTGAATATCTAGAAATATCATATGTGAAAAGAATCTTTAAATTAACGTATTATTTCAATGACATGTTTTTCAGGATTCATTATTTTACAATAAGATATGAATCAGACAATGTTTGGAAGGATTCAACAATAAATTTGAATAAAATGTTCTCAAATAACGTAAACATGTAATGTCTTTTATTCGTAAAATATTACTTAAATGCTGATGAAAGTTAATAATTTTCATGTAATTGACAAATAAAAATATCACAATTTTTTTTCAAATATTTATTCATCGATAAAAATATCTTTTAACCTGTTTAATGCATCTTGTTTGTACCACATTGCTTTAAAATGATAGATTATCTATTGCTGATATTGTTGAAAATCAAATTTAATTCAAGTAGTAAAATACTAGCAGCAAGTAGAATATATCGTTATTCTTAAACAATAACTATCAGGAAAATATAGAATTTCTATTTTTTTTAATATTTGTAAAATTATGTTAACAACTAATGATTCTTAACTAAAAATACAACAATCATTCGTTTAAATAAACGGCAGTTTTAAGCAGAATAACTTTTAAAATACGAAAATATAAAATAAAGCAGTATGTGAACAACTCAAATACGTTACGTTGCCATGTTTTTGAGATTAGATTGTCACTCACATCAATCACAAGAATCAATTTTGTTTTTTTTTAAAGTGAAATATGTATTCATATTTTATTTAAATCCAAATTTTATTAGCTTATAATCAAAATTTTAAAGCTTCATTTCAATTACAAGAAAGTACTGGATAAAATTAATTTTTTTTTGACAAAATAAATATGATACATTTTAAATGTGATTCCAGAAATTATATAAGCCATTAACAGGGTGGGAGAGTAACATTAAAAGCCTTATTATAATTGCATAATCGTTTTTATGACGCTTTTTAAAGTTCAAAAGAAAGAAAATGTTATCCAATTATAATTATATTTTCCTTTTCTTCTTACAGAAACAATGCTTCGATATTGTAAAGGTGGTCAGCAGAGAAAGTAAGTATAAAACGAATTATTTTATTGAGTATTCATTCTATTTCTCTTTTAGATACTATAGATCAAGGGATGGCCAACTCAAATTATCTTGCGCGCCACTTTGGAAATGCATCATAACTTCACTGGCCTCGTAGAAAATTATATATCCCCATATTAGATTTAGAGCCACTATAGACATTTTTTTGGACTTTGAAGCATAATGAGCTATTATTATTGTGTTTACTATTATTCTTACATTCAAACAAAGATAATATAATAATAATGTTACTAAACGCACATTGTAAAAAAAATATACAAATGAATGAATGAATGAAAACTAAAAATGAAAACAAAAAATATAAATATAAAAATATAAAATGAAAAAAAAATGAAAATGATTTCATTTTTTTATTTCATTTGTATTTATATATTTTTGTAATTTTTTTTTACTAATGCGATAGCGATATGCGTTTCTCCACTGTTTCACTTAGCTTTGCAAATCGTCTCAATTTGGGTATTTGCACATCATAATGGGTGTTGCAGGTTAGCTTCCGTTATGTTTGAGTGTGTTTTGTGTTTGGTCAATTTCATTTAAAAAACGATTCGGAACTGTAAGTTGAACCAAAAGCGTTAACAACTTGATCCAAGAGTCTGGTTTGCTCTGCTATCAACAATTAACTGTGCTTATATAGGGATGGTCATTGCGTCACTGACGTCACTTAGAGTGAAACATATTAGATGTTCCAAGATGTGCGCGCATCATGAGTTTGCAGGATATTATTCAATTATTCTGTGAACACATAACTGTAAACTCATAAATAAAACAGGCAATATCTGTCCTATATTCGCAAGAATATTATTTTAAAATCAAAGTTAATTTTTTCTCATCATTTCGACAGTTAATTTTTGAATATATGGATGCACACATAATGTATTTTTTTAATACATTGGTTTTCGCTAGTTTAGCCATTATTAAATAAATATTTTTTGTAAAAGTATGATAAATCTCACTGGAAGGAAAAATATTCAAGGCGGGCCGCGGGTTGGCCACCCCTGCTCTAGATATTTCAATGACAGATGGCCGAAAGAGGAATCTCTTTCGAGTTCTTCTTATTACTGGAGGATATTGACCCTTGAAATAGAAAAATGGTTCAAATGTTGGAAAATAATACCTGCTCTTGAATAGTAAAGCATTTTATAAATTTGATGCATACTACTGTGCCCAAAATGTAAGTCCAATTTTTTTTAAATTATTTTTTAAAACTCTTTATTTATTCCTCCAGATTTATTTCATGCTAAAAAGCCGGGATTGCCTTCACGTTGAATCTCTTCAATCGACTCAAAACGGTATCCCCGGAGTGGTCTTTTGAGTTTAGGGAATAGCAAGAAGTCGAACGGTGTGAATACGGTGGTTGTGGAACGATATGGGTTTCATTTTTGGCGAAAAAGTCACGAAGAATCAATGCAGTGTGAACTGGCGCATTCAGCGATTTAGATATAAATCGAGATTTGACGCGTTTGAGGCCCAAAAATGGAATTGACCGATCCTTTTGAAATTCCAAAATCATCAGCAAGGTCTCTAATTGTAAATCGTCTGTTTGCAGAAACCAAATCTTTAATTTTTGGTGTGTTTCGTCGGTTGAAGTGGATGTTCGACCAGAGGGCTCTTCGTCTTCAACGCGTTCTCTGCCTTCTTTGAACTGTTTATACCACTTCTAAGCATTTCTTTCCGTTATAGGAATGCTCACCGAATGCATTCTGCAACATTCTATACGTTTCCGCAAACAAAATTGAATGCAAGTTCTTTGCTGAACTAATTCAGACATCTCAAAATTTGACGGAATCAGTTTTAACGTCTCACAAAGCCAAGCGTAACTCAAACACTAATGAATAATTTGATGTCAAATTTCACACAGATATCAAGGACAGTACCAACAACCTAAAAGAGAAAAAAATTGAAATTCCATAAGCCCTGGGAATTTGAAACCGAAAATTGATCTTACTTTTTGGACCCAGCAGTACATAATAAATAAAGTATGAGAATATCACACCCTAAACCTTGTTGGAAAAATAATTGTTCGTATTTTTAATATTAAATTTTCCTTTTAAAAAAGGGATGCAAGAAAAAAATTCCACCTTAGAAAAATATTTCATACTTAAACAAAATTCAAATTCAAAATTTCTCAGAGATAAACAAAGTGCAGTGTTTTTTAAAAACTTTACTAGTTTAAAATTAATTAAGCGGTTTTTTATGTTTACTTACCTGATTTAAAATTTTAATCTTTTTCTAACAGATTTAAAAATAATATTCAAAATTTTTAATTATATTCAACAAAAAATACTTCAATTAAAACAGGTGCACTTACTTGTTATATAATTTAAAAATCGCAAAATATTAAAAACTGCGTTAGATTAAACAACAATTTTCTATTTATTTATTACATCAATATAATAAACATAGGAAATTATTTTTTTTAATGTAAACATTAAAATTTGTTTTATTTAATAACAGTAAAACGTGAATACACTTTAAGCTAAAAAAAAAATCTAATTTTTTTTCTTTTGAAATGTTTTTAATTAAAAAAGGTCTCTTTTTAAATCTTAAACGAGGTGTGCTATGTATTTTTATAATTAGATACATGAATTATATTTCAAATTAATTTACGTTAGTTTATATGTGTATTGAAATATACATATACTGAATTTATGATTGAATACTTATGTATACAATATGCGTAGAGAGAGTATATTGAGAATATATACTCGAGTATCCTGATTATTGTACTAAGAATTACATGTAATGAAATTGAATTGTATTGTATTGATGTATTGATTGATATTGTATTGGATATGAATGTATTGATGTACTGATTGATATTGTATTGAATGTGAATGTATTGATGTACTGATCGATATTGTATTGAATGTGAATGTATTGATGTATTGATTGATATTGTATTGAATGTGAATGTATTGATTGATATTGTATTGATGTGAATGTATTGATGTATTGAGTGATATTGTATTGTATGTGAATGTATTGATATATTGATTGATATTGTATTGGATTTGAATGTATTGATGTATTAATTGATATTGTATTGAATTTGAATGCATTGATATATTGATTGATATTGTATTGAATGCGAATGTATCGATGTATTGATTGATACTGTATTGAATGTGAATGTATTGATTGATATTGTATTGGATGTGAATGTATTGATGTATTGAGTGATATTGTATTGTATGTGAATGTATTGATATATTGATTGATATTGTATTGATGTGAATGTATTGATGTATTAATTGATATTGTATTGACTTTGAATGCATTGATATATTGATTGATATTGTATTGAATGCGAATGTATCGATGTATTGATTGATACTGTATTGAATGTGAATGTATTGATTGATGCATTGATATATATTGAATTATATTTATTGAATTTTGTACTGAATTGTGCGTATCGATTGATTGAATTGATTGTATTCATTGAATGTATTGATGTATACATGCGTATGGATTGATTGTATTAATGAATTGAATTGAATGGTGTATTGTGAATATGTATTGGATGTATTTAATTTAAGATATATGTATTGATGTATGATATATATATATATATATATATATACATATATCAATACATACATATGTTTATGTTGTGTTTATAAATATGTTAAACTATATTAATTGTAAACATACAAGCTGTATATCTGGAATTTAGAAATAGAAGACAAACTATTTCTAAGAGAAAACCTGATTCGAAATTCCTAAGGGATACCGAGTGAAAAATTGTCGTGGAGAAAAACGATAAGTTTGTAGAATGAATGTCCTTCCGTGGGGTTCTATTAGAAGTAGGTTTTGTTTGGTATTCGCTCTATGTGCATTTTGTGCACTCTTAGGCTAATTAGACCGGTACATACAGTTCAATGGGGATCCATTTCACCACCAGTTTTCGAAGCTGAAGCCTGGGGTACTAAAGGCTAGAACTCTAGCCAATTGGCCATCAGTCCACATTAGAAAGGGGAGGAGAAGGTATGTGAAATTATTTGTGGTATATTTAGTGATATATGAAAAATAGCACTAAATTTAAAAATGCATATGCATATATATAATGATTAATAATTAAAGCAAAACCATGGCTAGATCGTACAACTTAAAAATTAATTAAACTTAGTAAATTAGTAGTTTAAAATATCTGGTAGTTTAGAATTTTTAACAAACGTTTGGGTTTGACGCTCCACTGTCATTTTTTGCGCACTTTGGACTAATTAGACTGGTACCTACAGTTTAATGAGGATTCCAAACCACTCACAAACATCCATTCCACCGCCAGTTTTCGAACCTGAAGCATGTGGTACCAAAGGCTAGAACTCTAGCCAATTGGCCATAAGTCCACATTAGAAAGGGGAGGAGAAGTTTTGAATGTCACAGATGGCATTCAAATCTGCGCGGCACAATGTTTGTAGAGTGTAACTGATTATAGTAGGATTCAGGAGAATATAGCCTGAATGTTGAATCTGTTAAATATCTTCTATTTCAGCCCTGAATGACGCAAGTCAAAGTACCTTGCATTTGAAGATAAAAAGCAACTTGTTCACCACTAGCAATCTAAAATAAAAGATAAAGCAGCTAACAAATTCGAACTTGTACCCTCTGCATTGACCACGAATTGCCATTGTCCCATGAGTGATGAGTCAGGTAAATATCATTACTGTTCAACAAAAAGCTTTTTAAAATGTTTAAGCAATCAATTTGATGAAAACTTTAATGATTACGAGCAGAAAATAACAGTTTAAAAACAAATTTTAATCATTTTAAAAGTTAAATTATTCTGCACCAAACAACAGAAATTCCCATGCTCTGACATTGACTTCGCCTAAACATGGTAGTAAACAACCTTCTTAAAGCGTAATTTAAGTATCTAGTAAATATAATCTGCAGATAAAAATAGTTTTCTGGTCACAAAGTAACTTTTTTAATTAGTTGCTCGATTACCTGGCATGGTTGCTGATCTGTAAGCATCTCCCCCATCCATCACTGTCAGACTCGAAGTCTGCCGATACTGGAACTTTTTATATTCGTTTTATCTCGATGGAGTTGCGTTCGGTACAAGTGAGTTGGTTGTAGTGGCCATGCATCAGTTTATTTTTGGTTGTCCTGTTCTGTTTATGTCAGTGTACTTATTTTCTTTGCGTTTATTCTAATCATCATTGATGGTGAAAAGACTTAATTCAAGATAGATTAACATGTGTATTATTTTCAAAAAGATAACGATAAATTTGGAGCATAGTTGTTCTAAATATTAGCTAAACATTTTCGTACAAATATAATCGTAAAAATTGTTAAGACGTCTGCTATTGTTTTTGAAATAATTTAAATGCTGCTTTATAAAAACACTATAATATTTTTAATCAAAAAAAATGTATGAACTTAATTTAAGTTTTCATTATATTTAAATTGTAACTAACATTTTCAAGCTGAAAGAAATTGAAAAAAACGTATTCAAGTGTATACTGCTATATAAAATTAATTTGTAATATTTTAATTCAAAATCACTTGATAATACATTACAGAAGAATATTTACTTTTTTTATCTTAATAATTTTGACACATATACAAAAAAATTAATGCTTCTTTTATATATGTTCAAAGTAATCATAGAACTACCAAACTCACACAATTATATTGCCAAGAAATAGTTTTAAAAAAATTAATATTTATGTTTGAAATATTATTTTTCTTTAGTAAAGTATTTATAAATGCATATTTTATTGTTTATTATTAAAATATTAAACAATAACTATACGCAAGAATTTTACATGTGTCCAATAGCATAATACAAAATGTTAAAACGAATTATTTCTTGTATGAGTACAATAGAGTCTCAAATTTCAAAATGTTTAAAAATTTCTGAAAAACGTCTTTCATTTGGCTTTTTTTATCAGAATCTTAAAGACATCTTAACAACTAATTAGTTTTAAAACTGCATGTATCATTTCACATAATTTAATGAATGAAACGAATGGATCAGTTAAAAAGCATATCTTACATAAGTCTCATAAACCAACTTACTGCATAACCCACCCAATATTCAGAGCATCATCTCCAGAGAATCCATCTTCTTGCAATCAAAACATATCTCAACCAATCTCGCTAACTGGAATCCCGTAATCTGCACCATTCCTCATGTGTTCTCTCGTAGAGATTCCCAGCAAAACGCATCTGGATGCAATCTCTTCATTGAATATTTTATTACTGCATATTATTATTAATTGCACATAATATTGTTTATTATTAAAACATTAAACATTAGCTATACACAATTTTACATTCAAATTACAAAATGTGTATTAGGCCATTAGTTTTTCAAATTTCTAACTATTTAAAGTTTTTTGAAAAACGTTAAACGTCTTTAGATTTTTCACCGGAATCTTAAAGAATCAGCAAATAATTAATTTAAAATTATCATTTACATAAAAATGAACCAAAAATGGCATATCTTACATAAGTCTTTATTAAACCAACTTATATAAAACCCTCAATATTCAGAGCATCATCTCCAGAGAATCCATCTTCTTGCCAACCAATATCTCAACTAATTATTTAAAAATTTTTGAAAAACAATCTCGCTAACTGGAATTCACAAACCTTAATCTGCACAATTCCTCATGTGTTCCCTCGTAGAGATTCCCAGAAAGGCTTTTGGATGCAATCGCTTCATTGAATATTTTATTGCTGCATATCATTATTAATTGCATATTTTATTGTTTATTATTAAAATATTAAACATTAGCTATACACAAGAATTTACATGTGCCAAATAGCACAATACAAAATGTTAAAACGAATTATTTCTTGTATTAATACATTAGTTTCTCAAGTTGTTAAAAATCTCCAACTGTTTAAAAAATTTTGAAAAACGTCTTTTAATTAAACGTCTTTCGATTTCTTATCAGAATCTTAGAGATATCTTAACACATAGTTAATTTAAAAATCGCATGTACCATTTCACATAATTTAATGAACGAAGCGAATGGATCTGCTAAAAAGCATATCTTACATAAGTCTTTCATAAACCAACTTACATAAACCCCGATATTCAGAGCAACATCTCCAGAGAATCCATCTTCTTGCAATCAAAACATATCTCAACCAATCTTGCTAACTGGATTCCCTTAATCTGCACCATTCCTCATGTGTTCCCTCGCAGAGATTCCCAGCAAAACGCCTCTGGATGCAGTCGCTTCGTTGAACATTTTATTGTTGCTTTTATTATTAAAATATTAAACATTAGCTATACACAAGAATTTTACATGTGTCAAATAGCACAATACAAAATATTAAAACCAATTATTTCTTATTTTAGTACATTAGTTTTTAAGTTTCTAATTAATTAAAAATCTTTGAAAAACCTCTTTCCTTAGGCCTTTTTTTTTACCAGAACCTTAAAGATATCTTAAACAACTAATCAATTTAAAAACTGCATTTACCATTTCACATAATTTAATGAATGTAACGAATGATCTACCAAAAAGCATAAGTCTTTCTTAAACCAACTTACATAACCCCCAATATTCAGAGCATCATCTCCAGAAAAACCATCTTCTTGCAATCAAAACATATCTCAACCAATCTCGCTAACTGGAATCCCTTAATCTGCACCATTCCTCATGATGTTCCCTCGCAGAGATTCCCATCAAAACGCATCTGGATGCAGTCGCTTCATTGATTATTTTATTGCTGCATATTATTATTAAGTGCATATTTTATTGTTTGTTACTAAAATATTAAACATTAGCTATACACTAAAATTTTACAGACGTCAAATAGCATAATATAAAATGTTAAAACTAATTATTTCTTGTATTAGTACATTAGTTTTTCAAGTTTCTAAATATTTAAAATTTTTGAAAATGTGTTTCATTAGGTCTTTTTACCAGAACCTTAGACATCATAACAACTAATTAATTTAAAAACTGCATGTACCATTTCATGTAATTTAATGAACTCAACGAAAGGATACCCCCAAAAAGCATATCGTACATAAGTCTTTCATAAACCAACTTACATAACCCCCCAATATTCAAGAGCATCATCTCCAGAGATTCCATCTTCTTGCAATCAAAACATATCTCAACCAATCTCTAACTGGAATCCCTTAATCTGTACCATTCCTCATGTGTTCCCTCGCAGAGATTCCCAGCAAAACGCATCTGGATGCAGTCGCTTCATTGAAGTCGCTGCACCATCCTCTGGGGAAAAGGCGTTGAGCTTTTTGGAGGAAGAGGAAGACATGGATGACAGAGTTGGAAGGTAGAGAAACATCTAGCGCAACGCCTCATAGATAGCTAATGGGTTTTTTTTTTTGGTGCCTGCCTCTCCCACTTAGACGTATGTACTAGAGCGTACAAGCACCCTAGAGCCTCGGGAAAGAGGCGACGGTATCATATGGCAGTTTGTTAATAAGATGGAAGGAGTGTTTTAGTTGAAAGTGGGTAGCACGATGTGGAAAAGTGTTGAAAGAAATGTGGTGAATGCAGAGTAGAAGTGTTGATACTGTATTTCTTGTTGAAGAAAGATTTCACTTTTTTTTAAATAAATAGTTAGCGATGGAAATCTTTCAGAATTTGCATTTTCAAAAGATATTTTTTTTTCTTTTTTAGAACTGTAATATGCAAAAAACTACACCATAGAGGATATATATGATATATATATATATATATATGAATAAATAGAAAGTATTGCATATCTTTCCTGAAAAATTATTCATTTTAAATCAAAAAGCACGAAAAAAAGAGTTAAAATGAAAAATAGGTAAAAGGTTAAAATGACAAAAGTGCATATCGTATGAATTGATATCATTGTTTTGTGCTTATTCATACGAAATGAATTTCTTGAGTGGGCTACAATAAATAAGTTAATTAAAGATTTACTATTCAATTAACCATTTAGTTTATGTCTTTAGTTTTTGTTTTGTTTCGTTTGGTTTTTTTAATAAGCCATCAAACTTCTCTACTGTTAATTCACAGAAGTAAGGATACTTTTGTTAATTATGGGGCTTGTCAATTACTGTACAGGTATTCAGGGGATGGATTTCGTAAACGTATTAGCGATATTTGCTTCAAATTCTTGTGGTAACAAAGGACATGATAAGAAAAAGTTGCTTCATAAAGTAAAAAAAAACATTTTTGTCAAGTTCGTAATTTGATAGTTATTTAATAAAAAATGAGAGAGGAATTATTGCACGCTCATTTACTTTAAACTTTAGTGCCACCAAGAAATATCGTTGTAAATAATAGTTTTTCAGTAAAGTTTAAGAAATAATGGTCTTTCAGTAAAGTTCATGATTTGCTGTCTATTTTACAAAAACAGATGAGAGAGGAAGTGATTAAGCAAGATGAGATGCACTGAAGATAGTTGCTTCAAATTCTTTTGGAAAAAGAATTATCGTTGCTTTACAAAAATAATAACATGAAATAATTTGCTGATTATTTTGCAAAAGTACGAGGGAGGTAGAATTCGTTCAAAAATAGAATGTTTCAAATTTTAGGAGCACTAAAAAAACATTGTTGTCTCACAGGAGTAAAGATTCTTATGTACAGTGAGCTACATTCTGCCTATTTTATGAAAGATTGAGAAATGTACTATCAGTGTTCATTTCATATTATGGTGGCACAGAGAGATTTATTTCAAAATGGGGTGGCATTAATTTTGTGGTTACCTACAAAAATAAGGATATTTTGTTAAAATGCATAGTCTCCAGTCTACTTTTTACAAAGGGATAAGGGGAAAGGAGTGAGAAAACCCAGATGTGCTCGAGATTTTAAATTATGCTAGAACGTGGAACATGGCTCCCTCACGGAAGTAATGATCATCTTGTAAAGTAATCTCGGCATTGAAAAATATTTTGTATGTGTTGCATACAAAGAGATAGGAATTAAAATTGTTGAATTATTAAATAAACATTATATTATATTAAATTATTTAAAATTGTATTTGAATTATTTAAAAAATATTATATTAAATTGAATTATTTAAAATTGAATTTGAATGATTTAAAAAAAATATTATATTATATTAAATTATTAAAAAAATATTAAATTTGAATTTTTTTAAAAAAATATTATATTATAATGAATTATTTAAAATTGAATTTGAATTATTTAAGAAATCTTATATTATATTGAATTATTTAAAATTGAATTTGAATTATTTAAAAATATTATAGTATATTGAATTATTTCAAAATTGAATTTGAATTATTAAAAAATATTTGTTTAAGTATACACAAAAAGTCACTGTCTAATTTTAAATAAAATATAACTAGTTCAGAAAGTATAACTACTTAGTTCTTAACTACTAAGTTTTGAAAATATAACTACTTAAAAGCTATTATATTCCGAAATAATTTATTATGTTCATCACAACTAATTTATTTTTACTGAATAAAGCTTCAATAAAAATATAATAATTTTTTTTGCGTAATTTGTAGTAAAATTGTGATTTTCCTGTATTAATGTTTTGCAAATATTGCATTAAATTATGTATTATGAACATACGTTCACTAATAGGATTTTACGTAAAAAGGAAAATATCATATTATAAATTATACAAAAAAAAGTTATACCAGATAAAACTTTCTCTCTCTTTTGCAGGCAAAAACATTGATAAGTTGTTTTTTTTTTGTTTTTTTTTTGAATGAGTTTATGCTTTCACTTAGTAAACATTTGTTTGTTTTTTTAAACACGTTATGAAATTTTCTTCAAAATAATTAAAAATAAATATTGCGCCATCCTTAGACTACAGAAAAAAATATATTTCATCATTTATATAGTTAAGGTTAATAAAATTGTATTTCTACAAATAATTACTTTACTTTTTATATGAGCTGTGTCATGCGTTTACACCTAATACATTTTATGGTTTTTAAAATGAAAAAAATATTTATATTTTGTATGTACTGGATGTTTATAATTTTTAGACACATAATTTTATGCCAAATATCAAAAAAATGTCTACTTACAGTTTTGAGTTTAATTAAAAATAATGAAAAAAAGTTGAAGATTGTTATTCTCAAACTTCAATAACTTTCAGTTGTAATAAAAATATAATATAAAATATTAAGAAACACAGATGTTTTAATAAATGAGATTTTTAAATTAAAAATGAATAAAATATCACATTTCATAAATAATGATACAATAAAAATTAATTGATATAAACTGCTATGGAAAAATGTAATCATCTGGCATTTTTAATTGCGCATAGTAAAAAAATATACATTGATAAAAAAAGGAGAAAAGATAATCAATTATTTAATTCTAATGATTATTATTATCTCGTAAAGTTCATATTCATAAAAAAGACAAATTTAAAAAGCTGAAATTGTTCAAGGATAAAATGTATAACTTAATGTATTGTTTTATAATGATGTTTTCCTTTATTCAATTTTTGTGGATAAATTTAATATTTATTATTAGAAATATTAAATGAGAAAATAGGGAATTTAACATTATTTTCTGCATTTTTCAATATAAAATCTAATAATATTTCATATTAATCATATTTAAAGGTAAAAATATTATTTCATTAATATTTAATTTTAATAATTACCTGCAATCATTGTCAATTTTAAATTACATTATATTTGTAAATCAGTGATAAAATGAAGAAGTAATAACAGATACAGATATGGATTTATCATGTAAATAAATATTATCATTAAATAACGTAAGTAAAATTTCTCTCAATTATTTAATCCAGAATATAAAATAATTTTTTCCATAAATTTGTCACGCACATCAACAATTAGTTATTTATATTTTTGTTTAATAATATGATAAAACATTTGTAATTTGTTGTTCATCGAAATCTTGCAAAATAATCGGAACTTTTATATCAAGAAATCCTTTTTAATGATTAAAAAATTATATTATGAACATTAAAATTATGTAATAGTTAAACAAATACATTGCCAGAAATATATTTACATATTTATAATAGATGTTTAAATATATTTACATATAATTTAAATATATTACTTAAAAATATTATTTTTTTTTATTATATTTATTGTACCGTGGGATGATTTTAAATTTTAATAACTACACAATTGCAGTATAATATGAACTGCTTTCTATACTTACTATTAGCATTTTAAATAATGTACATACAGTGACCATCAGATAAATAGATGTCAAAAATAAAACGAAATAACATCCGCGTAAGGCAAAAAAAATAAATAAATAAAGGTAAATTTAACGAAGACAAATTAATGATAATTAAAAACTGAAATATGCTGGCAAATTTAAACTTATCATATGTAAACATTTGAGAACGGATGAATAAACTCAGGAATATATGTCAATGTTTAATAATGCAAGAGATATATGAAGCAATTGATTGGAGTACTGCAAGAATGGCCAAATTCAATAGCCACATGAATATAGCAATGTTGAATAGACAAAGAACTTCATGAAAAATGAATTGTTTAAGAATCTCTAAAAGAATATACAAAAGTAAGATAAATGTCGTCCTAAATGAAAAATGAAATATTCCAAATTCTATATGAAACATTTTCACATTCAATAGCCAAAAAAAATCCATCATTCAAAATATATCCAGAAAATTCCTCAAGACTAACATTATTCACAAAGCATTTCAAGAATTAAGGGACCCAAAGTAAAGTTTTCGGCCAAAATTTGAAATGGAGTTTTATTTGCTTGGCATTATTTTCGGATAACGTCATGGACCTCTAACCAAGACAACATCATGTCCACACATGGTAATAAATAATAATAATAATAATTTTTAAACGTCTCAAAGATTTTACAAGATTGATTTACTTAAAAATTATTACAAATAAAATTGTATATGTTTTATAATTTACACGAGCAAAAACGATAATTATGTAACTTTTATCTTTAAGCATAACTTACGTCACTAAAAAGATTTTAAGAACAACAAATAAAAACAAATCAATATTTAATAACTAAACTTTTCAGTTCGCTTTTTAAATTCAAACTTTCTGAACAACGTCAACAACGAATAAATACGAATTTTAAAAAAAAAAAAAAAAAACGAGATTCTAGTAAACAATTCAAGAATACTTGAGTCACCAAAAACAGTACATGCTTTGAAATAAAAATTTGAAGTAATACGCTGTATATAAAAAATAAACATAGCTAAAATAAAAATAACTAGCAATAAATATATAGAAATCTTTTCTTCAACTTAAAAAGTATGGATTATTCCACACAAATAAGACTGCATACATGGATAAACACCGTTTCTTTCTGTCAAAAAGACGTTGATGGAGACAGAAAAAAATCTTTCTTAACATAACATGCATCCTATACAGCAAGTTCTTGGGAAATATGATGACGCCACAGCGCCATCTCTCGGATTATTAAACAAATCCAAGACTTTTTTTTTCTCTGGTCGTAAGCAATAAATAATATTCCTATCTTTAGGAACCAGTCTGGTTTTTGTAGATAGTGAAGTCAGCTAGAAAATAATCGTCAGAGAGGTTTCCATGTTAATTATGCTTTGAAATGTATGAAAGGATAGAAGGATATGTAGTTCGTACCATTCATACGCAGCATACATTTTTTATCATTAAGCTAACTATTTGTATCTTATGTAGTAAGAATAAGTGTTTTTTCGCATGCAATAAATATGTTTGTAAGAAGAAGTGAATGCACTTATATTTTTTCCACTTAGTTAATGATATAGTAAATATGATGGAAATAACCGTTAGGGCTCATTTGGGGAAATAAATAATATCAAAGCAGGGTATCTAGAGTAATAAACATGAAAGATTTTTAGTAATTGGATTTTAGTACGTAAGATAAAGTAGCAAAATCTTGGGAGTTCAAAAAGAAAAAAAAAAAATTATATTGTTTCTCATCTATGAAATCTGAATATCATAATAACAAAAAATGATTCTTTGAAGTAATACATTATAAATAATTAATAATACATTATGTATTATAATATTCCTAGTGTATCAATCGTATGCATAATAAAATGTCTCATTGTAATAAAACATAATAATAATGTAACATAATAAAATGTCTCATTGTAGTTCATGTCTTTGATACATTATGAATAGTAAGTTTTATTTTAGTGTTTTATATGTTGCCTGGCTTAAGTACACAATTAAATTTTAAAATAATATTTTATATTTATTGTAATATTTTACATTGTATTAGTTAATTTTATGAGTTTATAAAAAATATACATTTACGTATTTATGTTGTATATTTTAGTTTATATATTACTTCGATGTTCTTAAGTTTTTTGTTCTATTTTTTTAAAGTTTATATGTTAGTAAGTTGAAGAATTTATTACTTTTGTTTTACATATTTATAAATATGTATATTTATTATGTGTGCTCATTGATATTATTGTGGTATATCATAATATATTTATATTGTATATTCATTGATATTATTGTGGTATATCATAATATATTTATGTTGTATATTCATTGATATTTTAGTTTACATATTACTTCGATGCTCTTAAATTTTTGTTCTTTTTTTAGGTTTCTATGTTAGTAAGTTAACCAATTCATTACTTTTTTTTATAAATTTAATTATTTCTATCATTTCCTTTTGTATACTATAAACACTTTCAAAAGGGAAAAATTTTAAGTATGACATTTTTTTTTCTTGACATAACTCTTTATTATTGAACCGGTGAGGAAAGAAAGAAAGGAAAAGATGCAATGCAATTGCAGATTTTTTTTTTCACCAATTTTCTTTAATTCATTAATAGCTTATCAGTGGATACTTTTCACAAAATTTCTTTAAACTATGAACAGTTAAAATGTTTCGTTAAATGCAATGATCTACATTTAACTTTAGATACTTCAAATAACAAGGTAAAAATACAAACTGGATTTCATACTATATATATATATATGTGCTCTTTGATAAAATCCACTCCAGCTAAAGATGAGAGAAAAAAAAAAAGCAATTTTCTCCAGAACTGCGTCTCCAAATCCGATTTGCTTTGTTCTTTTCCAAAATCTCTTTCTTTTACCAGAAAAAGAATACTGATCATTATTCGTTTTACTCTAATTTCTCTCAGCACGTAGCTCGAACACACTGGAAACGGTGCAGGCTTATGAAAATCAAGCCATGTTTCTTTCATAACGACAGTAAGTCGGAAACTTGATTAAGCTTTTACATCACGCCATGCCCAAAGCAGCAGCATTTGCTCGCAGCAGAAGAACATTGCGACGAAGAATGAGTTTTTTTTTTTCCTCTTTCGTGTTTGTCTTAAGGCACAATCTTAGTTTGTATTCATAAATTTCTTGGAAATAAGGAAAGTGTATCTGAGTGCTACTACATACTTTATAGTCCTAATTTTGCTTAGTTTTATGGGAATTTCTTACGCATGCCATGTAAGAAATATAAATACTTTATTAACGTGGTGATTCTGAGGAAAATAAGAAACTCACTTCATATTTCGAAGAAATTTCAGAAAAGAGTTTTTAGTTTTGGAAGGAAGAACTGAAACAAGGGTTAATCAATTCATTACCTGACATATGAAGCCAAAGAATTCATCGTGTATGAGTTGCAAGAAATATAAATATATTATTTACATGATACTTAAAAAGAAGTAAGGTACCAGAAGTATATTGTTAAATATTTTCTGATGTAAGTAATAGTTTTTGGCAAAAGATAGGCCCATGTAGTAGCCCATGTTTAAGGATTTCGTGTTAGTAATTAGACAAAGAAAGCCAAAATTTTGTTTTTGTGCCTTGCATATGTAATGTAAGAAATATAAATGTTTTATTAAGTGATGAGTTTGAAAAATATAAAGAACCAGAGCCATAATGGTAAGCCAAAAAGTTCCGAAATGAGTTTTTAGTTTTGTAAAGAAGAGCTGAAACTTGTCTTAATCAATTCATTACCTGACATGTGAAGTCAAAGAATTCTGGTGTATGAGATGTAAGAAATATAAATACTTTATTTACATGATATTTTAAAAGAAATAAGGAACCAGAACTGTATTGCTAAATAGTTTTTGATGTAAGTAATAGTTTTTAACAAATTACAGGTCTATATAGGAGCCAAGACTAAGGGTTTCGAGTTAGTAATTAGACAAAAGAAACAAAGTTTTGTTTTTGTATCCTGCATATTCAATGTGAGAAATATAAATGTTTTTTATGTGACGATTCGGAAAAATATAAAGAACCAGTCATATTGCTAAGTAATTTCTAGAAAAAATTTTTAGCTTTGGAAGGAAGAATTGGAAAAATAGGTGGATAAATCTTTTACAAAAGATAAGGTTTTGATAAAGAATAAGTCTTTACAAACATCTATGTCTTAGTAAATTTACGACATACTAATTTTCAGTATCGGTAGCTTTCTCATCCCTGAATGTTAATGTTAACTGACTCATTAATATTCAATTATATTGATGACGTGTACTACAGTAACTATAAAATGATTAATTCTATAGAGGCTGTGACAGAAAATCTGGCATTGACATTTAGGCGACAATGTTTATTTACAGATATTTTTTGTAAGTTGGACGGATTCATATACAAAATGACCTCTGCACTTAGCTTTTAAAATGGTTCTAAAAATTATCGTCTTATACACGGAATTGTTTTGTATATATTGTATATAATAAATCTATTACCGAATCAATTAAATTAAAATAATTGATTTCACAATTTTGTTAAAAATATTTATTATAAATGTTAAGGTTTTTAGTTTAAATCTTTTCAATTGAGTTGTATTAGTAAAAATAAAGTAATCATATTACATAATTAATAAGTAAATAACACTTCCTAAAATCAAATTATTTATATATGTTTACTTTTATTTATACAATACAAAAGTTTTTTAAATTGTAATCACTAAAAATATTGGGGGATTAAATTTGAATTTCGGAAATTTTAATATAAATGCTTTTACTTTAAAGAATAAGTCTTTAAAGGGGAATCTATAAAGGTCTTAAAATTTCACAAAACGTCAGCCAATCAGTCATCTTCCATTATTCAGTCTTCGATTGGTTGGCATTGGGTAAGCAATTGTTTGTTTGTTATATGTTTCAATGCTTTAAGTGGTTTAAAACATAATACAAAAATGACCAGTTAAAACCAATTCAAAATCTAAATTTCATGGACGATTAGATATTACAGATTTTAATGCAAAAAAAAATAATAATAATAATAAAATTTTTATAAATTATACTGTTGGAAAACTGCAGTTATGATAGTCGTAATCAAGTGTTTGTTTTTAAATGTCTTTCAGTTAATAAATTAAAATTAAATACAAACAAGATTTTTGTGAAAGTTTATTTTTCAATGGTATAATGAAAGATCTTTAGACAATTCAGTTATTAGCCAAAATAATATGTACATTTTACTGTTTTGTTTGGTGAATTTGTAATTAAAATGAGATTCTAAACCATTTCGTCTTTTACACATCTATTTGTATATATTGCTATTTAATAATAAAATTATGCTATCACATTTTAATTAATATCATCTAAAAAATAATAGTTTTCAACAGTCATTTTAATTAAAATATTCTCACTTCTATATCTGCTTAATTTTAGTTTAAATACATAATTACTTGTTTTGCCACTGTATACTTCAATAAATTTTTTTTAATTAATTACTTTATAAATTTTTAAATAATTTTGTATTTAAGTATCATTTTCTTTAAAACGATACTAATTAACAGCATTTTGAAAGTTATACGTTATTAAATATTTACAATAAATCAAAATTTACTTGATTTTACAACAAGTACTTCAAGAGATTTTTAAAATAATAATTTGATAATTTTATTTTAAAATTATTTTATAATTAAGTAACATTTTCTTTTTTTATCACACGATGGTAATTAACAGCATTTTTGTAGTTATGCATTGTTAAAAATGCTTACAATGTTTTTAAATAAATAATTTACATGATTTGAAATACTTCAAGATATTTTTCTAAATAATTACTTCATAATTTATTTTAAAATCATTTCATAGTTAAGTAACATTTTTTTTTTATCACACGCTGCTAATTAACAGCATTTTTATAGTCATTCATTATTAAACATGCTTACAATAATGTTTTTAAATAAATACTTTACTTGATTTTAAATACATCATATTCTTAAGGCGGAAATAAAAAAAAGTAGCGAAGGAATTTCAGAGAACAAATAATATAAATATTCATTTTAGAAGACATTCTAGAGAAAAATTCCTTCGATGCCTTCTACGATCATTTAACTTTTATTATTTTTTTCCAACCCCCAAAATCTGCGTTTCTCCCTCTGACATTATCAAAGCATCTTGACATACGAGCGCATAGTGGCTGCTACATAATGCCTTCTCATAAATCCTAAATCGTTGAATATATCATTATTATGTGTTCTGTAATGCAAACACTGACTATCTTTAAAAATAACATGTTTGGGGGACCATTTTTAAGTAAAATGGCATAAGTGTTAAATAAAAAGAATGATATCACAGAGTGTAGAAAAATTTGTAGAATTTTTTTATTGTAACATTTACACGATTTATGGCTAATTCATGATAATGCAATAATAATCACTATTATAATAATTATTAATTTAAGAAAATTATTTTTTATAATAAAAATATGTAAATAATCTGTTTGAACCACGATTTTAAAGTAGGGTTTTAGGAACCTAGATATGTTTAAGTCCATTTCATTAAAAAAAGTTTGATCGACTTATTTTGAAAAAAAAAAATTTTAAATAAAATCTAGATTTGAAGGATTAACTATTATTTTGTTTTAATCCTTAAAATATAGATTTTTTTTATAAAATTTTTTCTAGATTTTAAGGATTAAAATAAAAGAAAAGATCCTTAAAATCTTTTTTTATAAATATTTTTTTCTAGATTTTAAGGATTAAAATAAAAGAAAAGTTAATCCTTAAATTCTAGATATAACATAGGTTTAGATTTAAAATTTAACATAATTTAACATTTGCTATATCTACGTACGTTCTAAATGCTTTACGAATGCATTTAGAATCAATCGAATTTAACATGCATCTAGGTCAAACATATTTTATTAAACAAATACCTACACAAAATTAAAGGAAAAATTTATATTAATATTTAAACAAACCTACTAAAATCAATGCACTTAAAAATATTCATGCATATGAATAAAATTTAAGCAAGCAAAGGATCATAACGTATACAAGAGATCGATTAAACTATTTATTAAGAAATATTAATATAATAATTTAATCGTTCAATTGTCATATTAAGTATATTTGATTATTATTTCTAATAATAAGCATTTAAATAACATCTATGAACCTGACTTTTATTTATTCTTTCCTGAATAAACAAATATTTTATGCAAATAAAAGTTTTCTTACCACTTAGCATTCCATAAAACTGCCATTAGACTTAATTATTACATTAATAAAGAAAATAGAAAATTAATTATAAGTATCATTCATTAAAAGTAATGACGAACATTTATCTCTCATTATAGTATTTGCGTATAAAGTTTACATTAGTTGAATGAATTTATTATGTATGTATTTAGGAATCAATGTGCATAAATATGACGTCATCCACGTAACTTTGAAATGTATTTTACGAATCATTGCATGTTTAATTATTTCTTCTACTGTAAACAATTTTATAACTGTAGAGTAGTATTCTGTAATAAACGTAGTAAAATTCTAATTGCTAATGTATTCTAATATATGATATGAACACATATTAGAGAATAACTTCTAAATTTAGCAGGGATTTAATCATGTCCTGTGTGGAATATTATATGAACGGATAGCCTAATATTTATTTAAGTAGTCTCTATCTAAATATAGTTTCAGTATTGCAGTTAACTATTCCTTTTGCTCTAACTATATATTATTATTTTAAACAAATTTAGCACATGATTCAACTATAGCAATATAATTAATACAATTTGAGGTATGTTGATAATATGAATTTTAAGAATTGGATCAATTAGTCATTGCTTTAAAAAATGATGGTACACAATGTTGATTGTGACAAAGTATATAGATGTCTCAAGTCAACAGTCACTACTGTGTTTGTTATTCTTTGTATCATTTGAATGCAAATGTTGGGTTGTTACATATAAAAGTCCTCTCGAGAGGCAACATTTTTCCCTAGATCTCACGTCAATTTACAATCAATCCTCTACATCTTCCCTACATATTGATTATTATACGAACGGATAGCCTACCATTTATTTAAGTAGCTGCTCTAAATATAGTTTCTGTTATTGCAGTTAATCATTCCTTCTTTTCTAACTCTACAAAAGATTATTTTAAAACCAATTTTACAAAAATATTAAATGGGCATGCATCAAGTATTTTCTTTAATATTATAATTAATACAATTCTGGTGTATTAATAATAGCAGCTTTAAGAATTGGATCAGATAGTCATTGCATTCAAAAATGATGTTGATGTTGACAAAGTATATAGGCGTGTCAAGTCAACAATCAAACTACCCTGTGTTTCTTAAACTGTGAACCATTTGAATGCAAATGTTGGGTTGCTACACATAAAAATCCTTTTGAGTGGCAACATCTTTCCTATATCTACCGTCAATGAATTGTTCGTGAAATACAATTTGGAAACAGGATGTACAGAGATGTAAAACCACAACAACAACAAATATATACAACCCCACTGAAAAAAACAGCAAGCAAAACACATTATAATAATACAAAAAAACATGTAAAAATATTATAAAAACATTTGTTAGTGAAGGTTTCCCAAAGAGCAAAATGTTTTAATAAAAATGAACTAGATACTGCCGATTAATACTAATATGGTGTAAATGAGTACTCAATTCAATATGGCGACTTAATGCAGTATTAAAACTTTAATAAATATGTAGAGAATGTGAAACTCTAGCAGAAATTCTTGCAGCTTAGAATTTTCTGAGATTTCCCAATATGTGCAAATAAAACAACAAAAATTTAGATTTGAAATCTGTCCACTGAAAATTACTAACCTAACAAGTCTAGAGAATATCAGCTATCTACTAAAAAAATATTATATATTGTATAATATGTTCCAAAAAACCTAACGAAAAATTGGCTTTTTCATTAGTTTAAATACCTTGCATTTAACCTCATGAAAAATAAGTAAAATGACAAATATGAGCTGTATATTATCAAATACAGAGTTGAATATTTTATGAAATATAAATTTTAAATATCTGAATTTTCTTTTCTATTTTGTATTCATATACGCTAAAAATAATTTGTTGGTTTTAAGTCTCTATTATACCTAATGTAATATTTCACTATTAATATGTGCCATAAAATATTTTACTGGAAAATAAGGATAATGTATGTGTCTAAACAGTAACATAATTCTCAATTGTATACATTTTTAACAGCACATTATTTTAAGAACTAATACACACACACACACATATATATATATATATATATATATATATATAATATATATATATATATATATATATATATATATATATAATATATATAAACGAATATATATATATATATATTCAGTAATGTCAGGTATATATTATATATGAATTCATCGTAACAATTTAAAATTAGTTTAACTACAATACTTCTAAAAATAAATCCTGAACTATTTTGCAAGTAGACTTTTATATTAAAATTGTTTGCTCATTAATCATATGAAGTATTTACCATAATGATGCCATATGATCTAAAATATAAATAAAAATAAAAGCAAGTATTCTATAATATTTTAAAGGACTTTTTTTTGAACCATTTTTTGAACTTTTTTTGAATTACTTTATTGTTATAACATATGAAGTATTTTTAAACAAATTTAATATTAAAAATACCGTCCGTAAATATTATGACAGTATTAAAAAAAAGAATCACACAAAATATTTTATTTCTATCAAAGCTAACCTTTTCATGTTTTATAAATGAAACCTGTAATATATTTTAATAGTAGTAATAAGGTTTATTAAATAATTAAAAAATGGCATTTGTATATCAAACATCAACAATTCAATATTTGAGTGACATATATTTATAATTTTCAAACATGATATGAGATATTTTTAATATTTTAAGTTAGCTTTAATACGTACAAAATACGTTACACGTAGATAGACAAAACAGTTATATGGTAGATAGTCAAACAGTTAGTAGACGTTTAGATCAAATACGTTATATAAAATTTGTACATTTAAAATGGGATATTTTCTTTAGTGTTATTATATCTCTGTATATAAGTAAGATACACAACATAAATTAGTAACTAATTTGTATTCAAATCATTTTGAATTTAAACAAACTGTTTAAATGTTTATAAAAAGCTTGACAATTAATAGATTTTACGAATAAATTTTTTATTAAAAGCATTTCTCAATGAAATATTATTAATTAGAATTATAAAAAAATGAGTGAATAAATTAATTAAAAAACATTATGTTTCGATATATAAAATATTCTATCAATATGTTATTTTTCTAATGCAGCTGGCAATACAGAGACCGCTAAACTTTATGCCATAAGCAAGGACTGCACAGCTGTTACTCATTTATACTACCCAGGGGGACATGTGTAGCTTGAAGGTATGTTACGGACGCAACACTACCCCCACAACGCTCTACGATTCTATTAGAACTGAGACTTAGGTTTAAAATGGATTCCGCACCATTAGAAACATCAATGGCACCGCCGAGATTCGAACCCGAAACCTGTGGTAACGAGCGGCAGAGCGATAGCCGCTCGGCCATCAGGCCCATATATATTTATCAATATTGAAGATCATATTTATTCAGTTACATGACAAAATTATAAACTATATATTGTCTTCTTTTAGAGAAATGTTTCTTTCATTCAGAAATGTTTTTCACTAAAAAAATTATTTTCTATTTGAATTATTAAACAATGAAGTTTATTATAACACTTTGAAAATAATATTTTAAAATACATTTTGCTATTTTCTGAAATCCACACTAAATAATCTACGACAGAAAGCGAAATACGTCTTGACTTACGTCACGTTTGCATTTTGTCAGTGAAAGCTATCACACTTTAAGAGGAAAACCAAATGCCACCATTTAAATAACGACTGCAGCGATAAAATGATGTAAATAATTGTTTTTGTTATTTATGATCCTTACGTGAGACTATCAAAATGGAAGGGGGAGTGGAGAAATAAAACTGAGACATGCATTTTTAAATTACTGACAACATTAAAAAAAAAGTCATAATAAAAACAGTTTTTCATGTTAGAAATATTTCAAGGCAGTTTTGTTAATCAGTTTTTCACAGTTTTATCACAACTAATGTAACAATTTCCGTTGATAATTTTAGTCCATCTGTATTGCATATCAATGAATCAACATTATGAAACGCAGATACTCTTTTTCGTCATAATTTTTATACATACTGAAGACACATACAAATTTATACGTACTTGCTTTTTATTATCACACATTGTATTGAATTATTTGATTAATGGTAATTGTATTGCATTGCATCATCATCATTGGTGTAACAGACCTGTGGTGGGACAAGGCCGTCTGCCTATTGGCAGTTTACGAGAAGAGAAATGGTTTTTTCTTTTTTTTTTTTTACGGGATAGCTTTGTCAACCCTACGCCGAAAGCTCAATAGCCATATTAGATCGGGACCTACTGTTTAAAATAGATTCCGAACCACTACAACATCCATAGCACCGCCTTGACTCCATCTCGAAACCTGTGTACCGGAGCTCCAAATCGCTAGTCACTCTGCCATCAGACAACTAATTGCATTGTATCGGATATCATTAATTTAATAATAATACTTCACTCATGAAAAAAAAAATAAAGTATTAAGTAAAAGTAAAGTAAGTCCTTCTGAGGGACTTTATGACAACTTATATTTTAATTTTTAATTTGTGCTTCAGTGGTTTATATTATTCTTTATTTATTAACATTATTTCTCCTTAAAAATTATTATTATTTATATTATTATTTATCATATATCTTCTTTCTCCTAAAAAAAAATTTATACATATAGAAAATTTTGTGTGGAATATTTTCTTTGGTGAAATTTCACTTCAAATGAAGAAAAAATTTTGAAAAAATATTGTTTATAATATTCCACAGTAAAAAAGATTTATTTTGTTTAAAATTTAAACATGTTTAGGAAATTTTGTGTGGTTAATCAGAAATTATGAAATTTTAATTATGACACCTCACTTCATAACAATCAGATTCTTGGCAAATTGATTCAATTATTAGAAACAAATATTTTTTACAATATTTCCATGGTAAAAACAGATTTATTTTGCCTAAAATTAAACATGTTTAGGAATTTGTATGGTTAATCAAAAATTAGGAAATTTTAATAATGACACCTACTTCTTAATAACAATCAGACTCTTGGTAAATTGATTCAATTCTTAGAAAACATATTTTTATTCACAATATTTCCACAGTAAAAGCAGATTTATTTTGCCTATAATTTAAACATGGTTTAGGATAATTTATATGGTTAATCAGAAATTAGGAAATTTTAATGATAATAACTCTTGGTAAATTTATTCAGTTCACATATTTTTATTCACAATATTTCCACAGTAAAAGCAGATTTATTTTGCCTATAATAAACAGGGTTTAGGATAATTTGATAATCATAGAAAATTGATTCAATCAAATTGATTCAATTTTTTAGAAAAAATATTTTGTACAATACTTTCATAGTAAAAACAGATTTTTGCCTAACATTTGCACATTTACATGCTTAAGACAATTTGAGTGGTTAATTAGAAATTAGGAAATTTTAATGATAACAATTGCACTTAACAACAATCAACTTCTTGGCAATATTGTAAATAATTGCTCCAATCTGAATTTAAATTAAATGGAAAAACTTCGATTGATATCTAATAAAATAAACAGTAAAAACAGATTTATTTTTCCTAAAATGTAAACATGTTTAGGACAGTTTGTGTGGTTAATCAGAAATTAGGAAATTTAATTGACATTTACACTTAATAACAATCATATTCTTGGAAAATTGATTAAATTCATAGAAAAAATATTGTGTATAATAATTTCACAGTAAAACAGATATATTTTGCCGAAACATTTAAACATGTTTTAGGACAGTTTGTGTTTTTAATCAGAAATTAAGAAATTTTATTGATAACATGCACAAGCAATCAGCTTCTTGGCAACATCGTAAATAATTGTTTCAATCTTAATTTAAATTAGATGAAAAGATTTTGAATGATATCTGATCAAATACAATGTATTTTGATGAAACAATATCAGAAAGCTATTTAAATCTTTAAAAAATATATCTTTTTATAGTCTATCAGAAATTATGAAATTTTAATGATGACACTCACACTTAAAAACAATCAGCTTCTTAGCAGCATTATAAATAATTGTTTTGAATAATTTGTTTCTGATTTTAAATTCAATGAAAATACTTTGAATGATATCTGATCTGATTTTGCTGAAACAATATTAGAAAGCTATTTAAATGTTTAAATAATATATCTTTTTATATTTTATCTGAAATTATGAAATTTTAATGATGACATCCGCACTTAAAAACAATCGGCTTCTTCTCATTATTGTAAATAATTGTTTCAGTATAATATTAAATTAAATGGAAGATTTTGAATGATATCTGATAAAATATAATGTATTTTGATAAAACAATATCAGGAAGCTACTTAAATGTTTAAACAATATATCTTATTATGCTTCATTAGAAATTAGAAATTGTAATAATGACACCTACATTTAATAAGAATCATATTCTTGGCAAATTGATGCAAGTCTTAGAAAAACAACATATTGTTTATTTTATTTTCACAGTAAAAGCATATTTATTTTGCCTATAATTTAAACATGGTTTAGGATAATTTGCATGCTTAATCAGAAATTAGGAAATTTTAATAATGACGCCTACTCTTAATAACAATCAGATAAATTGAAATTCTTAGAAAACATATTTTTATTCACAATATTTCCACAGTAAAAGCAGATTTATTTTTGCCTACAATTTAAACATGGTTTGATAATTTGTATGCTTAATCAGAAATTAGGAAATTTTAATAATGACGCCTACTCTTAATAACAATCAGACTCTTGGTAAATTGATTCAATTCTTAGAAAACATATTTTTTATTCACAATATTTTCACAGTAAAAGCATATTTATTTTGCCTAAAATTTAAACTTGTTTTAGAACACTTTGTGTGATTAATCAGAAATTAGGAAATTTTAATGATGACACCACTCTTATCAAGAATCAGCTTCTAGTTGGCACTGTAAGTAGTTGTTTCAATCTTGGTTTAAATTAAATGAAAAGACTTTGAATGATATCTGATCAAATACACTGTATTTTGATGAAACAATACCAGAAAGCCACTTAAATGTTTAAACAATATATTTTTTATCTAACAAATCTCATTGAGTACCCCTATGCATTAGGGCAGTCTTTGTTCATCTAATAATTCATCAGGAATTGCCATGACTGAATCATAAGTATTCGAACTCTATTCTTATAATTTTCCTTTATCCACCTTATGAATATAAAGAAAAGAGATAAGTGCCTTGGCGAGTAAATTTTTTATTTCGCAGCTTTTTATCCTGTGGCCCCAAACCAAAGAACCTTTTGAAATGAGTTTCGCACGTGACGTATCAAATAATAAATCTCTCTTCAGCAGAATTTGCTGGAATTAATGCAGATCACAGCCACACTTTTAAAACGATTTTAATGAATCCCAGGGCGATGAAGGGTACTTTTGGGGATGGCTCCCCCTTTTTTTTTTTTTCCTTCCTTTTTTTTTTTTTAAATGCATGCACTCACCTTCATTCGTGCTGAAACAAAAGAGTTTGCCTTGCAGTTTTAAGCTTTTAATTTATTTTGTTTCTTTCACGATTTTTTTTCCCTTTACTCACTTGCTGAGTTTTGTCTTGGAATTTTTTTACTTAGGTAGTATCTTAGTGCTCCTGATAAAAATCTGGATCCTGTGTTAAGATTTATAGCCTGAAGAATTAAGATTAAGTTTCAACTGTGCTGCTGTTACTAAAGGGATAGAATGTCTTAGATCACGTCTGATGCTGAGGAACAGTAAATCGCAATAAATGAATGTAATTACATAAGAAAGCAGACACTGGTTTCCTTATCTCATGGTTTTTGAGCATTACAGTGAACATTTAAGAATAAATATCTGCCATTAAGGAAAAAGTAATTTTGTTTGATGCTAATGTGATTCATCTGTAGCTAATGTATTGTACCTCAGGCAGTGAAAAATATATTGTTCTGCATCTGGCAAGGTATTTGAATCAAATATCAATGCAAGAGAGAAAAAAGATTAAATTTAAGGTTTAATATGAGACTTTAATTTATAACATGTTGACAATATGATTCTAAATATATAAAAATATTAAAGAATGATACTTTAACCTACTCTAAAGTATGACATATAATAGAGAGTTTTTGCACACCGTATTTTGGACGGCCGTTAGCTTTTTTCTCCTAGCGCGCATGCTCATAGGAAACATTATTACAGATGCGCATGCGCAATTTCCTATGAGCATGCGCGCTAGGGAGAAAAGCTAACGGACGTCCAAAATACGGTATGCAAAAACTCTTTATTATCTAGTGTTCCTACGTTAAAAAAATTGAAAGCATAAAGATTTTAAAGATGGGTTTCTATTGGACATTACATTTTGAAATTGTTCATCATAAATCAAAATAAAGCCTTATCTCTTGCCTACTCAATGTTTTTTTATTGGCTGTTTGTAATGTAGGTTAACAGTATCATTCTTTATATAAAAATTTTAAAGAATGATACTGTTAACACAAAAACATGTCATAACGTCATAACTAGTGTTCCTCTGCGAAAAGAATTGACGGCATTTACATTTTAAAGGTGGGTTTCCATTGCATACTAAATTCTGAAATTGTTCATTGTAAGCCAATCTAAAGACTTAACTCCTGCCTACTCAATGTTTTTATTGGCTGGTTTGATGTTGATTAACAGTATCAATTTTTGTACAAAAATATTAAAGAATGATCTATTAACCTACATCAAAGTATGGCATGTCATATTTAGTGTTCCTATACGAAAAGAATTGAGGGCATTTACAATTTAAAGATGGTTTCCATCGGATACTAAATTTCTGAAATTGTTCCATTGCCAGCCAATCTAATGCTTTATCTCCTGCCTACTTAATGTTTTCATTGGCTGGAGTTTTACGGCATGAAATTTTAGTATCCGATGGAAACACTTTAAGACACAAAATATTGGCATTGATTAAAAATTATTCAGATTAATTCGATTTTATTTACGAAATTGCATACGCTAGCATCATCAACATGCGCATTCTATAATATAAAAAAATTATATTGAGATATTCTTATTTATAATAAAAAAATACACAGTGTTTTTAGTTTATTTTAACTTAACATAATAATTTTAAATGGTATATTTAACTTATTACTTTACGTATCGGTTATTTAAACGCAATCTAACGTAAGCGTTAGCTCATGTTTAGGTTTATTAACATAACGCTAACGTAGCTAAGTTTAATATATTAACAGATATATTTTTCAAAACCTGGTGATAAAAATATTAGGTTTTATTGAAAGTAAGCCGGGATTTGGATAGACAGTTTTGAAAGAAAAATATTTATTGAGATATATGTTTAATAATTTATAAATTCTCCGTCATTGTCTATGTTATTTAACCATTTTTTCATTCATTATTTTGATTCAATCTTGGAAGAATTTTTTTTTTTTGTATAGTAGCAAAATATTCACTTAAAACATTTTTTATCTCCTTTTCATAACTGAAACTTTTGCCAACAAGAAAATGATGCAGATACATAAATATATAATACTATAATGCGAGTATGTCTAGACTATAAGGCGGATGGGGTATACATTCCCATCGAAATTCATTTAGCTTCTGTTGAGTCATTCGTGCTGTGTAAGGATGGACGTTATCTTGTTGAAGAATCACATCCCGTTTATTGAATAATATAGGCTTAAATTCATTAACTGTTAACAGTAGATGTCTGAAGTGATAGTTTTGGTTACTGTCAAGCAGTTAAAAATAAACCACCCTTTCCATATCCCATCAAATGAAAATCAAAGCCCGGGTTTTTTTTTTTTTTTTTTGTATGTAAACCAAGTTTGTGGTTGGAATAGATTTTTTTCTCTTAATCATTATATTGTTTAGCGCTCTTGCCACAGGTTCGTGATCCGGAGGTGCCAAGGAGTACAGAATGTGCAAACATCCACTCGTTGTTCTGTTTTGAGATGTAAACTCAAAACAGACACCAACTCCAGAAACATTTCCTATTATTTTTAGGTGTTCCGCTATTTTGTTTCTGTATAATTATATCTACCAGTTAGGGTTTACTTGTTATATGGTATGTAAACTAAGTTTTGTGGTTGGAATAGGTTTTTCTCTTAATCATTGTATTGTTTAGCGCTCTGGTGCCACAGGTTCGTGATCCGGAGGTGCCATAGATATTTGTAGGAGTACAGAATGTGCAAACATCCACTCGTTGTTGACTGTTTTGAGATGTAAACTCATGTGGAACACAGACACCAACTCCAGAAACATTTCCTATTATTTTTAGGTGTTCCGCTATTGTTGTTTCTGTACAATTATATCTACCAGTTAGGGTTCTACTTGTTATATGGGTTCTAACTCCGCGAATGCTTATAAATCATCGTTGTCAAATTGCATTTGTCGAGTAATTCTTTGTTCACCTTTGTATGGTCTAAAAATAAAACATATAGCACCAACGGACTGTAAAAAATGCGCATCTATTTTATTCCAAAACCAAAACGCACACTGCAGGTGCTCACATTCTCTTTCTCCCTCCAGCCAGGATGTTTATTGGGCGCTGACCTCTATGCACGTGGAGCTATTTATCCAAGAGGCAACAATCCTCAAATCTAAAATTCCTTTTCAGAATCCAAATCAACAACTTGTCTATTTATAGTGTTTAAAGTCCTAACTCCCTTTCCAATATATTTACAGAATATAGGTTTCTTGATTTTAAACATACATTTTGTTAATCTATTCATTTGAATTAATTTATTAAGCTAATAAAATATGTATTTATACCGATGTAAGCCCAAATATCTTACTCTAATATTTATAATGAGGCGAGTCCTAATCAACTATTTATGCAATTATAGTGATGCAAAAGTCAAAGTGTCAAAGTGTTATATTTACAATATAAATTGCACAATTTTAAACAATAATTTGAAAATCTATTCATAGGAATTATTTTATAAATAGGGCTTCAAATATGTATTTATAAAAATGTAAGCCCAAATATCTTATTCTTATGTCTATAACAATATGAGTCTACATCACTATAAATACATGAGTAGTTGATTTCCCATCCAAATCACTTTCAAAAATATATTTAAAGATATAAATTGCTTGATTTTAAACATACAATAATTTGTAAATCTATTCAGTGTAATTATTTTATTAAACTGTATAAAATATTTACAGAATAGCATGTTTCCCTGTGTATTTTTATGCAAATAATTTCGAAAAATATAGGTTTGTATTTCTGTCAAAGAAAGGTTCTTTAAGATTGCAGAACAAATTTTATTTCTACTATATTTTCGAAAGTGTGTACATGTTTGGAAATTGCAGAAAAAAAGTTTTTGCTTGAAACTTTAATGTTGTTTACGAAAACTATCCTTTAAATTCCCAGAAATACTTTTTCTCATGAAATATTGAAAGTTTTATCTAAAGTGGACAATTTTACTTAGCCGAACTACTGATGTGTTCAAGAGAGGCATCAAAATCAGGCCACAGAATAAATGCATCTCTCAACAATCAGTATTTCCAGTAACATTTTCTGCTGTATGCTTCTATGTAAACAACCCTGATTTCAATTTCTAAACAACAATATTTTTTCAAACCACATAAAAAAAGATAAAACAGAATTAAAAAAAAAAAAGTTTTTCTCAAGTTGTTCTTTTACAAGAGAACCATATAAAGATAGATATATGAAATAGTTTCATTAAAAAATGTAGACTCTTTAACAAAAGAAAATCGTTTCGGTTCTCTTGAAATAAGCAGACAATAATTTGAAGGACGAAAGAGAAACAAGTTTTTGCTCGGGGAGATAAGGTTGACAAAGAATAGGTTGGTTTTTCTTCAGCAAAATAACCAGAAATTGTTGCGGGCTGAAAGATATACTCATATTCCATCGTCGTACGTAAGGAATACATCCCTTTATTCATCGATCATTTGATTTTGAAATGAAAATTCCTGCTCAAAAGAAAGGGAAGTATGAGTGATGAGTTTTATGATGGTGGAATAAAAGATAATCGCAGAGTTCTTTATTGTGTACCTGTCTAGGAAATGATACAATGGGAACCAATTTTCTAATAACAGAACACAAATACGTTTATTGATAGATGCATGATGCTTTTTTCTATGAAGAAAGTATGATCCTTGCGTTGTTCTAATGCTTTTAATATGATATTTCTGTATTATTTAATATGATAAATTAATGGATGTTGCAGATTTATTTTTATTTTATAATAAATGTAATTTTTAACTATGTGATTAACTTCGATCTAGCACTTGCCTTAAGGTATCAAAGACCACTGTTTAAGTGTTTACCAGCTGCATTAGAAAAAAAATAATTCCAATGAATAAATTTATCAAACTGTATAAAATATTTATAGAACAGCATATTTCTCTATGTATTATTATGCATAAAATTTCTAAAATATAGGTTTGTATTTCTGTCAAAGAAATATCCTTGAAGGTGCAGAACAAATTTTATTTCTACTGTATTTCCGAAATTGTGGACATAGTTTGGAAATAGCAGAAAAAAGATTTTGCTTGAAACTTTAATGTTGTTTACGAAAACCGTTCTTTAAATTTCCAAAGATACGTTTCCTCGTGAAATATAGGAGAAGTTTTATCTAAAGTGGACTATTTTACTTAGCCGAATTGCAGATACGCTTACATAGACATCAAAATCAGGCTGCATCTCTGAACAATCCAGTAATTCAGAAGCATTTTCCGTTGTATGCTTGCATGTAAACATCCCGATTTCTATTTCTTAACAACAATATTCTTTTCAAATAACATATTAAAAGAGAAACAGAATTCAAGAAAAAAAATGAGTTTTTCTCACTTGGTTGTCGAACAAGTGAAGCATATGAAGGTACATAAATGAAGTATTTTCAATAAAAAAAAAATGAAATATCTTACTCGAATATTTATAAAAGTTTAATTTTATATAGTTATAAATGCATAAGTAGTTGATTTCAAGTACAAATCCTATTTTTAAATATTTATAGATATAAATTGCTTGATTTTAAGCGTACAATAATTTGTAAATCAATTCATTCGAATAATTTTACTAAACATAAATTGTTTACAGAATAGCATGTTGTTCCTGTGTATATTTCTGCATATTATTTCTGAAAATATACGATTGTATTTATGTCAAAGCAAGACCATTTAAGTTGCAGAAAAAAAAATCTACTACATCTTCGAAATTGTGTACATAGTTTGAAAATAGCAAAAAAAAAGTTTTTTGCCTAAAACTTTAATGTTGTTTACGAAATCCCTCCTTAAAATTTCAAAAAATACTTTTTCTCGTGAAATATAGGAGAAGTTTTATCTAAAGTGAGCAATTTTATTTAGCCGAACTGCAGATACGTTCAAGAGAGGCATCAAAAACAGGCCACAGAATAAACGGATCTCTCAACAATCCACTATTCCAGTAACATTTTATGAGGTATGCTTGTATGTAAACATCCCGATTTCTCTTTCTATACAACACTATTCTTTTCAAACCACATATAAAAAGAGAAACAGAATTAAAGAAAAAAAAGAAGTTTTTCTCACGTGATTCTTTTACAAGAAATTTATATGAAGGTAGATATGTGAAGCAGTTTCAATAAAAAAAAAGAAGGCTCTTTTACAAAAGAAGAACGTTTTGGTTCTCTTGAAATAAGCAGACAATAATTTGGAGGACGAAAGAGAAACTAGTTTTTGCTCGGGGATATAAGGTTGACAAAGAACAGGTTGGTTTTCTTCAGCAAAATAAGCAGAAATTATTGCGGGCTGAAAGATATTCCATCGTCGAACGTAAGGAATACATCCTTTATTTTATACGGTCATTTGATTTTGAAATGAAAATTCCAGCTCAAAAGAAGGGAAGTATGAGTGATGAGTTTTATGATGGTGGAATAAAAGATAATCGCAGGGTCTTTATTGTGCACCTGTCTGGGAAATGATACAATGGGAACTTATTTTCTGATAACAGAATCTGTACAGATACTTTTATTGATAGATTTATGATGCTTTTTCTTTGAAGAAAATATTATTCTTGCGTTGTTCTAATGGTTTTAATATAATGTTAGTGTATTATTTTATATGCTAAATGCATGGATGTTGTAGAATTATTTTAATTTTATATTAAACGTAATTTTTAACTAAGTGTGTAACATCGATGCAGTGCTTGCCTTAAGGCACTCAGACAATTGTCTTTAACTGTCTGTGTGTTTCTCAGCTGCATTAGAAAAAAAATATAATCTATAAATTTATTTGTTTGATATATTTTATTAAATTGTATAAAATATTTATACAATAGCATGTTTATGCATATAACTTCTAAAATATAGGACTGTATTTCTGTCATAGAAAGGTTCTTCAAGTTACAGAACATATTTTATTTCTTGAAATATAGCAGAAGTCTTATCTGAAGTGGACAATTTTTCTTAACCGAACAGCAGATATTTTCAGAAGAGGCATCAAAATCAGGCCGCCTCTCTCAACAATGCAGTATTCCAGTAACATTTTCTACGGTGCTCTTGTATGCAAACATCCGATTTCTATTTCTAAACAACAATATTCTTTTCAAACCACATATAAAAGAGAAACAGAATTAAAGAAAAAGGAGTTTTTCTCAAATGATTCTTTTAAAAAGAAATTTATTTGAAGGTAGATATGTGAAGCAGTTTCAATAAAAAAAATGAAGACCTCTTTTACAAAAAAAGAACGTTTTCGGTTCTCTTGAAATAAGCAGACAATAATTTGGAGGACGGAAGAGAAACAAGTTTTTGCTCGGGGGAGATAATGTTGACAAAGAACAGGTTGGTTTTCTTCAACAAAATAACCAGAAATTGTTGCGGACCGTAAGATATATATTCCATCATCGAACGTAAGGAATACATCCCTTTATTCTTCGGTTCTTCATTTGATTTTGAAATGAAAACTCCAGATCAAAAGAAGGGAAGTAAGAGTGAGGAGTTTTATGATGATGGAATAAAAGATAATCGCAGGGTCTTTATTGTGTACCTGTATACCAAATGATACGATGGAAACCTATTTTCTGATAACCGAATCTGTACAGGTACGTTTATTGATAGTTGTGTGTTACTTTCTCGATGAAGAAAGTATGATCCTAGCGTTGTTCTAATGCTTTTAATTTGATAGTTCTGTATTATTTAATAAATGAATGGATGATATTGAATTGTTCTTTTTATATTAAATGTAATTTGTGATTATTTGTATTTATAGTGGGATTATTTCCCAAAATAAATATACAGCATAGTAAAATATGATACTAAGTATTATAATTTCAGAAAAAAATATTTCAGTTTAGTAAAAAAAATATTAATAATAATAAACAAATTATAAATAATATATGATCCCTTGAGAGTTACTGTCAGTTGCTCTTTCTTAAATAACTTAAAATCTGTTCATTAAAATTATTTTATTAAATTGTATCACACATGTATTTATAACAATGTAAGCTCAAATATCTTACTCATATATTCATGAGTCATCATCATCAACATCATTAACGCCACAGTCTTATGGTGGCCAGAGCCGGCTGCATGTCAAGACAGGAGATATTTTACACTTTACGGGGTACAGTACGCCTAACGTTCTACAGTCATATTAGACCGTGACCTACTGTTTAAAGTGGACTCCGAACCACTATAAACAACCATGGCACCGCCGGGACTCGAAAACGAAATATGGGGCACCGAGCCCCAGAGCGCTATTCATTCGGCCGTCAGGTCCCATTTATGAGTCCACATCACTATAAATGAATGAGTACATCATTTGAAATCGAAAAATTGCTTGATATTAAGCCTACAAAAATTTATAAATTTTCATTTGAATAATTTTATTAAACTGTATAGAATGTTTACAGAATAGAATTTCCTGTTTATTATTGAGCACATTATTTCTAAAAATATAGGATATTATTTCTGTCCAAAAAAATTTCTTTAAGCTGCAGAACAAATTTATTTCTACCATTTTTTGAAATTGTATATATAGTTTGAAAATAGCAGAAAAAAATTCTGCTTGAAACTGAAAAGTTTTTGCATGCTTTTCCACGAAATATTACAGAAGTTTTATCTAAAGTGGACAATTTCATATAGCCGAACTGCATATACGAAGAAGAGAAGAATCCAAGAGAGAGCCATCAAAATCTGATCAAAATCAGGCCGCATTTCTCAACAATCCAGTATTCCAGTAATATTTTCTACTTGTATGTAAACATCCCGATTTCTATTTCTAAACAACAATATTCTATTCAAACCACATATAAAAGAGAAACAGAATTAAAGAAAAAATATTTTTTCCTCACGTGGTTCTCTTACAAGAGAAGCATATGAAGGTAGATATACGAAGCAATTTCAATAAAAAAAAAGACTCTTTTACAAAGAAAAACGTTTCGATCCTCTTGAAATAAGCAGACAGTAATTTGGAGGACGAAAGAGAAACAAGTTTTTGCTCGGGGGAGATAAGGTTGACAAAGAATAAGTTGATTTTCTCCAGTAAAATAACCAGAAATTGTTGCGCGCTGAAAGATATACTCATATTCCATCGTCGAACGTAAGGAATACATCCCTTTATTATTCGGTCATTTGATTTTGAAAGGAAAATTCCAGCTCAAAAGAAGGGAAGTATGAGTGATGAGTTTTATGATGGTGGTATAAAATATAATCGCAGGGTCTTTATTGTATACCTGTCTACGAAATGATACAATGGAAACCTATTTTCTGATAACAGAATCTGTACAGATAAGTTTATTGATAGATGTATGATGCTTTCTCGATGAAGAAAGTATGATTTTTGAGATGTTCTAATGATTTTAATATGATAGTTCTGTATTATTTAATATGCTGATTGAATGGATGTTGTAAAATTATTTTTATCTTATAATAATTGTAATTTTTATCTAAGTGAGTAACGTCGATCCAGTGCTTGCCTTAAGACATCAAAAATAAACTGTATAAGTGTTTGGTAACTGCAATAGAAAAAAAAATCTACTAATTCATTCATTGAATATATTTTATTAAACTGTTTAAAATGTTTATACAATAGCATCTTTCTATGTATTTTTATGCATATAACTTCTAAACAAATAGGTTTGAATTTCTATCAAAAAAAGATTCTTTAAGTTGCTGAACAACTTTTTTTTTTTCTACTACATTTTCGAAATTGTATACATAGTTTGGAAATAGCAGAAAAAGAAGTTTCTGCATGAAACTTTAATGTTGTTTACGAAAAACATCCTTTAAATTTCCAGAAATGCTTTCCACGTGAAATATTGGAGAAATTTTATCTAAAGAGGACAATATTACTTAGCCGAACTGCAGATATGTTCAAGAGTTATCAAAATCAGGCACAGAATAAACGCACCTCTCAACAATACAGTATTCCCAAAACATTTTCTGCTGCATACTTGTATGTAAGCATATCGATTTCCATTTCTAAACAACAATATTCTTTTCAAACCACATATAAAAAGAGAAACAAAATTAAAAAAAAAAAAGGAAAGTTTTTCCCTCACGGGGTTCTCTTACAAGAGAAACATATGAAGGTACATATATGAAGTAGTTTCAATAATAAGAAAAAGAACTCTTTCATAAGAGAAAAACGTTTCGGTTCTCTTGAAATAAGCAGACAATAATTTGGAGGACGAAAGAGAAACAAAATTTTTCTCGGAGTAGATGAGGTTGACAAAGAATAGGTTTTTTTTTCTTCAACAAAATAAGCAGAAATTGCTGCGGGCTGAAAGATAGACTCATATTCCATCGTCGAACGTAAGGAATACATCCCTTTATTCTTGATCATTTGATTTTGAAATGAAAATTCCAGCTCCAAAGAAGAGAAGTATGAGTGATGAGTTTTATGACGGTGGAATAAAAGATAATCGCAGGGTCTTTATTGTGTACCTGTCTGGGAAATGAAACAATGGGAACCTATTTTATGATAACAGAATTTATTCAGATACGTTTAATGATAGTTGTATGATGCTTTTTGGATGAAGGATATATGATCCTTGCGTTGTTCTAATGCTTTTAATATGATGTTTCTGTTTTATTTGATATGCTGAATGAATGGATATTTTGTTAAATTATTTTAATTTTTATATTAAATTTGTTCTTTCTTATTTTATTAAACTAATGAGTAACGGCGATACAGCGCTTGCTTTAAGGCACATTTCAGACAGTTGACGTCTTTAAATGTAAGCCCAACGTTCTGCTGCTTGACCTCAGATTCTGAACCATTAGAAAAAATCCATACATTTATTCATTGCATATTAGTTATTTTAAATGAAACTGTATGAAATATTTATAGAATAACATGATTTTTCTCTATGTATTATTATGCACATAACTTCTAAAAATATAGGTTTGTATTTTTATCAAAGAAAGGTTCTTTAAGTTGCCGAACATTTTTTTTCTACTACATTTTCAAAATTGTGAATAGTTTGAAGTAGCAGAAAAAAGTTTTTGCTTGAAACTTTAATGCTGTTTAGGAAAACCATCCTTTAAATTTCCAAAATACTTTTCCTCGCAAAATATTTTAGAAGTTTTATCTAAAGCGGACAATTTTACTTAGTTGAATTGCAGATACGTTCAAAAGTGGCATCAAAATCAGGACACAGATTAAACGCATCTCTCAACAATCCAGTATTCCAGTAACATTTTCTGCTTGTATGTAAACATCCCGATTTATATTTCTAAACAACAATATTCTTTTCAAACCACATATAAAAAGAGAAACAGAATTAAAGAAAAAAAATTTTTTTTTTTTTCTCACGGGGTTCTCTTACAACAGGAAGCATATGAAGGTAGATATACAAAGCAATTTCAATAAAAAAAAGACTCTTTTACAAAAGAAAAACGTTTCGGTTCTCTTGAAATAAGCAGACAATAATTTGGAGGACGAAAGAGAAACAAATTTTGCTCGGGGAGATAAGGTTGACAAAGAATAGGTTTTTTTTCTTCAACAAAATAACCAGAAATTGTTGCGGGCTGAAAGATATACTCATATTCCATCGTCGAACGTAAGGAATACATCCCTTTATTCTTCGGTCATTTGATTTTGAAATGAAAATTCCAGCTCAAAAGAAGGGAAGTATGAGTGATGAGTTTTATGATGGTGGAATAAAAGATAATCGCAGGGTCTTTATTGTGTACCTGTCTAGGAAATGATACAATGGGAACCTATTTTCTGATAACAGAATCTGTACAGATATGTTTATTGATAGATGTATGATGCCTTTTTTTGATCAAGAAAGTATGATTTTTGCGTTGTTCTAATGGTTTTAATATGATGTTTCTGTATTATTTAATATGTTAAATGAAATGGATGTTGTAGAATTATTTTAATTTTATATTAAATGTAATTTTTAACTAAGTGAGTAACGTCGATGTAGCAGCTGACCTTAAGGTATCAAAGACAACAGTTTAAGTGTTTAGCAGCTGCATTAGAAAAAAAATCTCGAATGATTCATGAATATTTATTAAACTGTATAAAATATTTATAAAATAGCATGTTTCTCTATGTATTATTATGCATAAAATTTCTAAAAATATATTGTATTTCTATCAAAGAAATATTCTTTAAGTTGCAGAACAAATATTTAATTTCTACATATTTCAAAAAAATTGTGTACATAGTTTGGAAATAGCAGAAAAAAAGTTTTTGCTTGAAACTTTAATGTTGTTTACGAAAAACCCATCCTTTAAATTTCCAGAAATACTTTTCCTCGTGAAATATTGAGAAGTTTTATCTAAAGTGGACAATTTTACTTAGCCGAACTGCAGATATGTTCAAGAGAGATCAAAATCAGGATACAGAATAAACGCATCTCTCAAAATCCAGTATTCCAAAACATTTTTGCAGTATGCTTGTATGTAAACATATCGATTTTATTTCTAAACAACAATATTCTTTTTCAAACCACATATAAAAAGAGAAACAGAATTAAAGAAAAAGGAAAGTTTTTTCTCACGTGGTTCTCTTACAAGAGAAACATATGAAGGTAGATATATGAAGCAGTTTCAATAAAAAAAAAAGACTTTTACAAAAGAAAACGTTTCGGTTCTCTTGAAATAAGCAGACAATAATTTGAGGACGAAAAGAGAAACAAGTTTTTGTTCGGGGAGATAAGGTTGACAAAGAATAGGCTTGGTTTTCTTCAGCAAAATAACCAGAAATTGTTGCGGGCTGAAAGATATACTCATATTCCATCGTCGAACGTAAGGAATACATCCCTTTATTCTTCGGTCATTTGATTTGAAATGAAAATTCCAGCTCAAAAAAGGGAAGTATGAGTGATGAGTTTTATGATGGGGAATAAAAGATAATCGCAGGGTCTTTATTGTGTACCTGTCTGGGAAATGATACAATGGGAACCTATTTTCTGATAACAGAATCTATACAGATACGGTTTATTGATAGTTGTATGATGCTTTTTAGATCAAGAAAGTATGATCCTTGCGTTGTTCTAATGCTTTTTAATATGATGTTTCTGTTTTATTTGATATGCTGAATGAATGGATGTTGTTAAATTATTTTAATTTTATATTAAATTTTAACTAAGTGAGTAACGGCGATAGCACTTGCTTTTAAGGCACTCAGACAGTTGACTTTAAATTTCTATGTGTTTGTCAGCTGCATTAGAAAAAAAAATAATCTATACATTTATTCATTGCAATTATTTTATGAAACTGTATAAAATATTTATAGAATAGCATGTTTCTCTATGTATTATTATGCATATAACTTTAAAATGATTCGAATTTCTATCAAAGAAAGATTATTTGAGTTGCAGAAAATTTTTTTCTACTACATTTTAGAAATTGTGTACATAGTTTGGAAGTAGCAGAAAAAGTTTTAGCTTGAAACTTTAATGTTGTTTACGAAAACCATCCTTTAAATTTCCAGAAATGCTTTTCCTCGAAATATTGAGAAGTTTTATCCGACAATTTGCTTTAGCCGAACTGCAGATACGTTCAAGAGAGGCATCAAAATCAGGACACAGATTAAACGCATCTCTCAACAATGCAGTATTCCAGTAACATTTTTATGCTTGTATGTAAACATCCCGAGTTCTATTTCTAAACAACAATATTCTTTTCAAACCACATATAAAAAAAAGAAACAGAATTAAAGAAAAAGCGAAACGAGTTTTTTCTCACGTGGTTCTCTTATAAGAGAAGCATATGAAGATAGATATATGAAGCAGTTTCAATAAAAAAAAAAAGACTCTTTTTACAAAAAAAGAAAAACATTTCGGTTCTTTGAAATAACAGACAATAATTTGGAGGACGAAAGAGAAACATGTTTTTGCTCGGGGGAGATAAGGTTGACAAAGAACAGGTTGGTTTTTCTTCAGCAAAATAACCAGAAATTGTTGCGGGCTGAAAGATATACTCAAAATTCCATCGTCGAAGAAGGAATACATCCCTTTATTCTTCCGTCATTTGATTTTGAAATGAAAATTCCAGCTCAAAAGAAGGGAAGTATGAGTGATGAGTTTTATGATCGTGGAATAAAAGATAATCGCAGAGTCTTTATTGTGTACCTGTCTAGAAATGATACAATGGGAACCTATTTTTTGATAACAGATTATGTACAAATACGTTTATTGATAGATGTATGATGCTTTTCCTTTGAAGAAAATATGATCCTTGCGTTGTTCTAATGGTTTTAATATAATGTTAGTGTATTATTTAATATGCTAAATGAAAGATGTTGTTGAATTATTTTAATTTTATATTATACGTAATTTTGAACTAAGTGAGTAACGTCGATGTAGCGCTGACCTTAAGGTATCAAAGAGAACAGTTTAAGTGTTTACCAGCTGCATTAGAAAAAAAAAAAATAATTCCAATGAATAAATTTATTAAATTGTATAAAATATTTATAGAATAGCATGTTTCTCCATGAATTATTATGCATAAAATTTCTAAAATATACAATTGTATTTTTGTCAAAGAAATATTCTTGAAGTTGCAGAACAAATTTATTTCTACTATATTTCAAAAAATTGTGTACATAGTTTGTAAATAGCAGAAAAAAAGTTTTTGCTTGAAACTTTAATGTTGTTTACGAAAACCATCCTTTAAATTTCCAGAAATACTTTTCCTCGTGAAATATTAGAAGTTTTATCTAAAGTGGACAATTTTACTTTGCCGAACTGCAGATACGTTCAAGAGAGACATCACAATCAGGCCGCATCTCTCAAAAATGCAGTACTCCAGTAACATTTTAAGCTTGTATGTAAACATCCCGATTACTATTTCTAAACAACAATATTCTTTTCAAACCACATATAAAAAGAGAAACATAATTAAAGAAAAACGAAAGAGTTTTTTCTCACGTGGTTCTCTTTACAAGAGAAGCATATGGAGGTAGATATATGAAGCAGTTTCAATAAAAAAAAAAACGCTTTTACAAAAACGTTTCGGTTCTCTTGAAATAAGCAGACAATAATTTGGAGGACGAAAGAGAAACCAGCTTTTGCTCGGGGGAGATAAGGTTGACAAAGAATAGGCTGGTTTTTCTTCAGCAAAGTAACCAGAAGATGTGGCGGGCTGAAACATATACCATATTCCATCGCCGAACGTAAGGAATACATCCCTTTATTCTTCGATCATTTGAATTTGAAGTGAAAATTCCAGCTCAAAAGAAGGGAAGTATGAGTGATGAGTTTTATGATGGTGGAATAAAAGATAACGCAGAGTCTTTATTGTGTACCTGTCTAGAAACTGATACAATGGGAACCTATTTTCTGATAACAGACTATGTACAAATACGTTTATTGATAGATGCATGATGCTTTTTTTGATCAAGAAAGTATGATCCTTGCGTTGTTCTAATGCTTTTAATACGATATTTCTGTATGATTTAATATGTCAAATGAATTGATGGTTGTTGCATCGCTTTGACTTTAAATATTTGTAATTTTATATGTAATTTTTAACTATTTCTAATTCTAGTAGGAGTATTTCCCAAAATAGATATGCACAGTCGAAGCATCATAATAAAATATGACTTTAAGTTTTGTAATTTCAGAAAGCCCGATTAATGGTTCTGTGGCAGCGTGCGTTGCTGATGAGCATTAGGGCTGAAATTTAATCCGTTGCCAGATTTATTTTAGGATAACCGATAAAACTCAGTGGCGTTTGTTATAATACACATATTGAATCATTAGTTGGACTACCTGATGGGAGTGTTCCGGTTTCTCTCCCATACGATATGCAAATGACTGGTAGTTCTCTAAAATGCTTCACTACTTTCTTTTCTTCAATGACTCGGAGCCAAATCAGACATCTACGTGCGGGTGCTCTATCGTAACCAGAAGCTCCCAACTCCTTCCATGAGATCACACATGGACTGGATATAAAATGTTACTATCGAGCTTGTATGTAAACATCCCGACTTCTATTTCTGAAAAACGATAATGTTTGGCAACCGCATATAAAAAGATAAACAGATTTAAAGAAATTTTTTTTTTTTTTCTCACGTGGTTCTTTTACAAGATAAGTATGTGAAGGTACATATATGACGCAGTGAGAAAAAAAAAAAAAAATTATTACTCCTATATTGATAAAAATGTGATTTTATACCGCTATGAATGCATGAGTAGTTGCTTTCAATCCAAATACCTTTCCAAAATATTTAAAGATATAAATTGCTTGATTTTAAACATAAATAATTTATAAATCAATTTATTTGAATTATTTTATTAAACAAAATAAAATTTTTTTACAGAGTAGCATTTCCCTGTGTATTATTATGCATATTATTTCTAAAAATTTGATAGGATAGTATTTCTGTCAAAGAAAGGTTCTTAAATTTACTGAAAATTTTTATTTCTACTATATTTTCGAAATTGTGTACATGGTTTGAAAATAACCGAAAAAGTTTTTTGTTTGAAAGTTTAACTGTTGTTTACGAAAACCATCCTTTAAATTACCAAAGATACTTTTCCTCGTGAAATATTGCAGAAGTTTTATCTAAAGTGGACAATTTTACTTAGCCGAACTGCGTTCAAGAGAGGCATCAAAATCAGGCCGCATCTCTCAACAATCCAGTATTCCAGTAATATTTTCTCCAGCGGCCTACTTGTATGTAAACATCCCGATTTCTATTTATAAACAACAATGTTCTTTTCAAACCACATATAAAAAGAGAAACAGAATTAAAGAAAAAAGAAAGAGTTTTTTCTCAAGTGGTTCTATTACAAGAGAAGCATATGAAGGTAGATATATGAAGCAGTTTCAATTAAAAAAGAGACTCTTTTTACAAAAGAAAAACGTTTCGGTTCTCTTGAAATAAGCAGACAATAATTTGGAGGACGAAAGAGAAGCAAGATTTTGCTCGGGGGAGATAAGGTTGACAAAGAATAGGCTGGTTTTTCTTCAGCAAAACAACCAGAAATTGGTGCAGTCTGAAAGATATACTCATGTTCCATCGTCGAACGTAAGGAATACATCCCTTTATTCTTCGGTCATTTAATTTTGAAATGAAAATTTAGCTCAAAAGAAGGGAAGTATGAGTGATGAGTTCGCAGGAGTGATGGTGATATTATTTTATTATTTATTATTTTCTGATATCAGAATCTGTACATATACGTTTTTGATAGTTGTATGTTACTTTTTCTATGAAGAAAATGTGATCCTTGCATTGTTCTAAGGCTTTTAATATAATGTTTCTGTATTATTTAATAAGCTAAATGAATGATATTTTTAAATTGTTTTTATTTTATGTTAAATGCAATTTTTAACTCTTTGTATTTAGAGTAGGAAAATTTCCCAAAATAAATATACAGCATAATAAAATATGATATTTAATTTTATAATTTCAGAAAAAATATTTCAGTTTAGCATAAAAATTTAATAGTTTATGATTCCTTGATAGTTACGGTCAATTGTTCTTTCTTAAATAATTTGTAAATCTATTCATAGGAAATATTTTATTAAACTGTATAAAATGTTTACAGGAAAGTATGTTTCCCTGAATATATTTTTTTTTTTTTTTTTCTTTCTAATGCAGCTGGCAAACACTTAGACAGCTTGGTCTTGGAAGTCTTAAGGCAAGCGCTGCACAGACGTTACTCACTTTTGCATTACCCAGGGGGTGCTTGTAACTTGAAGATAAGCCACGGATACGGAGTAACAATGCCCCCGCAACGCCTCTACGATCCTATTAGAACCGGGACCTACGGTTTAAAGTGGATTCCGAACAACTACAAACATCCATGGCACAGCCGGGATTCGAACCCGAAACCTGTGGTACCGAGAGCCAAAGCGCAAGCCTGTCGGTCATTAAGGCCCCTGTTTCCTTGTATATTATTATGCATATAATTTCTAAAAATATAGGTTTGTATTTCTGTCAAATAATGTTTCTTTAAGTTGAACAACAAATTTTATTTCTACTATATTTTCGAAATTGTGTACATAGTTTGAAACAGCAGAAAAAAGCATTTCTGCTTGAAACTTTAATGTTTTTACGAAAACCATCCTTTAAATTCCCAGAAATACTTTTTTCTTCATGAAATATAGGAGAAGTTTTATCTAAAGTGGACAATTTTTTTAGCCGAACTGCAGATATGTTCAAGAGAGGCATCAACAACAGGCCCCAGAATAAACGCATCTCTCAACAATTCTGTATTCGAGTAAAATTTCTGCTGTATGCCTGTATGTAAACATCCCGATTTCTATTTCTAAATATTCTTTTCAAACCACATATAAAGAGAGAAACAGAATTAAAAGATATAAAAAATGTTTTTTTCTCACTTGGTTCTCTTACAATAGAGGCATATGAAGGTATATATATGAAGCAGTTTCAATAAAATAAAGACTCTTTTTACAAAAGAAAAAAAGGTTTCGGGTTCTCTTGAAATAAGCAGACAATAATTTGGAGGACGAAAGAGAAACCAGTTTTTGCTCGGGGAGATAAGGTTGACAAACAATGGGTTGTTTTTTCTTCAGCAAAATAACCAGAAATTGTTGCGGGCCATAAGATATACTCATATTCCATCGTCGAGGTAAGGAATACATCCCTTTATTCTTCGGTCATTTGATTTTGAAATGAAAATTCCAGCTCAAAAGAAGGGAAGTATGAGTGATGAGTTTTATGATGGTGGAATAAAAAGATAATCGCAGAGTCTTTATTGTGTACCTGTCTTGAAATGATACAATGGGAACCTATTTTACGATCACAGAATCTGTACAGGTACGTTTATTGATAGATGTATGATGCTTTTTAGATGAAAAAGATCCTTGCGTTGTTCAAATGCTTTTAATACGATAGTTCTGTATTTTTTAATATGTTAACTGAATGGTTGGATATTATTGAATTGTTTGTAATTATATTAAATGTATATTTTAACTATTTGTATTTTTAATAGGATTATTCGCCATAATAAATATATATAGTAGAAGTACTATAATAAAATATGACATTAAGTTTTATAATTTCAGAAAGCCAGACTCATGGTTTAGTGGCAGCATGCGTTGCTGGCGAGCATTAGGACTGAGGTTCAATTCGATGTCAGCTTTATTTTAGGATTTGTTTCAAAATCCGATGAGACGCAATGGCGTTTGTTTTGTTCAACATCTTGCCTTTTAGTGGCTGTTTAGTTGGATTACTTGGTGGGAGTTGGCCGGTTTTTCTCCCATACGTTACACAAATGAATGGACAGCCGAGTTCCAGAAAGTACCGAGGGTACAAAGACCCTTAAACGAACTAGCTTTTAAGATGATTTTTAAATATTTGTTATATAAGTGAGTTTTGTGTGTTACGTGTTGCGGTTGTGCTGTCTTTTCAATTTTAATAAATATGACAGCTAAACATTATTATTTTAAGAAACAATTCAGTTCCTACCATGAAAAACACTGAATCAAGACCACACCTGTATCAGGTACTAATCTATACTACAATTAACAGATTAGATTACTAAATTGTTTACTTCAATATTTAATCTTCAATAAATTTTTTTAAATGTATACTTTTTTTCCGACAAAGGGTTAGTTTCTTTTTTTATAATATGAATTCATTTTTTGAATATGCAAAATAAAAAATTATTTTGATAGGAAGTTTAAAACTGTCATACATTAAAAATTGTAAATATCTCCTGGCTTATAAATTAAATTAAGTAATAAAATATGAAATTTAAAAATATATTTTTCATTTACAAAAATTGAGATGAGTATTTTTAAGGACATATATCTATCTTAAAACATTTTGTGTATTATTTGACTATTGATTTTAAAATGAAACAAACTTTCACTTATTTCAAACACAGCATAAAAAACATAAAAAAGAAGCATGTATTATTGATTTTCGTTATTCAAAGGAATGCATTTCTCCTACTAAACATCTCCTTTCATTCAAACGTCCAAAAATTAAAATTACCACTTTCTTACAACCCTGTCTGTTATCCTATTACGTGCATGGCATAATGCATTCCATCCACATGTACCGAAGGTAATTGACCCTGTTAAAAATACTCCAAATTTTCTTTTTTTTTTTTTTTCATTTACCGTCTCCCTCACTTGAAAGTTTTAACTCTTAAGACTCACCGAAACACACCATCAAACGATATTTGAAGGGGGGGATGGAACACGCGAAGAACATAGTTTAAGAAAATGTGCACGTGCATCACGTATTATAGTTTACGTTTTTCTTGGCTACTCGAATGCCAATTTATCCGTGAAAAAAAAAGGCCTCCCCTTTTTTGCCTCAACGGGGTCTAAAATTTACATAAATGTCGATTTGCATTCAAAATGATTTGCCGAAATCCGTTCACAAATCAAATTTGGTGATTGAAATTACAAATAGGTTCTAGAATATTTTTTTTTTTCCTACTTCCACCCCTTTCCAGCACAATATTTCGTAGATCTTGCAGAAACTTGCAGAAATTTTCTGTGGTTTTTTTTTTTTTTTTCCTCCTAGCAAAAACCTTCAAAAGGTAGTGCAGGCAGACATTGAAGGAGGTTTTTACGTATTCATAGCAGTGAGGTCGAGTAAAGTGGAGTTGTTTTCGGTCTGCATCGATGCGTGAACGCGCGTGAGATGTTGGCAAGAAAGAAAAGCATGTTTTCTCCATAAACAGAGTTCGAAAGGGATGTTGTTCCAGCAAAATCGAAAAAGATGTTTTTTCTGGATCATGTTTTTTCATGAAACGTGTTTTTGAATGGAAGGAAGTAGGTTCGACGATTTGTTTTGCATTCACGAAATTGAATAAATATTGGTACTCAATAAATCTTAACTGGGTTCATAAATAATGGAAAAATACTACTATCAATAAATTAGTAAAACCTGAACGAAATACCACATTCAATTGACGATTGACAATTGGCACATTAAATACCACGTGGAATACAATTTTGAACATGATTGGATAATTGGTGTCACATGGAGTACAATTTGAAAATATGATTAGATATTAGTGCCACGTGGAATACAATTTTGATCATGATTTGATACTTGATGCCACGTGAAATACAATTTTGAACATGATTGGATACTTGGTGTCAAGTGAAGTACAATCTTGAACCTGACTGGATACTTTGTCACATGGAATACAATTTTGAACATGATTGATAATTAGTGTCACGTGGAATATGACTTTGAACAAGATTGAAAACTTGGTGTCAGGTGGAATACATATTTAAACATGATCGGATACTTGGTGTCACATTGAATACAGTTTTGAACAGGATTGATACTTGGTGTCACAATTTTGTCACTTGGTGTCACTTGGTTGGAATACAATTTTGAACATCATTGGATAATTGGTGTCACGAGTTATTAAATTTGTTGAACACTGTTAAAATAACTTATTTAGATATTTTTCTTTAATAAATTAGACATACTTCACATTGAATTTGACAGGTTTGATAATTGCGTGTGTAAATGACATAATTTGAACCATAAAATGGCAGACAATAAGGATAAATTGAAGGAAAAATCTCTTTAAGTTTGTAGTTATTTTGATGCTTAATAAGCCAAATTCTTTTATTTTTGAAACTGGAAGATTGTGCACAAATCAATACGATTGGTAAGGGATGATAAACTTAAGATGAAACATCCTGATGTAAAAGGGTTTAGTGTTAATTGGCAGATTCATGATCATATAGTATAGCATAAGTTGAACCATATAACGAGGGGTTGAAAGTAATTTTAAATAAAATAGATTAACGTCGGGGACTTTGGTGTGTTTTTATTCCTAATAGTTGATAAATCAAAAGGACTTGTAAGACTTAGTGAACAGTAGACGGAACATCATAATATATATGTCTTTTCTTATGTTCATAGATTATACAACTCTGTTAGCAGAAATAATATCAAATATTAAACGTAATGTAGTTTAGAATGCAATATCAATTTCAAATGCTTGTCAGTAGATACATTTAATAAACATCTAACATATATAAATATAAATGTATACAAAAACATGCTTCTTATTCGACATTTTAATTAAAATGAATTTCAACTAATTAAAACAAAATAACTGATATAATCTAAAAGTTCATTGGTATTGCATCTTTAATTATCAAGAATAAATGAGATTTTACAGGTACTAAAATTAATCCTTAAAATAATAAACTTGAAATTAATATAAAATACATGAATTTTTAATATATAATAATAAAATAAAAACATGATAATTATAAAATTTTAATATATAATAAAGGATGCAATACTAAGAAAATTTAGTAATGCTTACAAGATAATTATGCTTTGATACAAAAATTTTTATTTGAGTAATAAAATTTATTCAGTAGAATACATTGAAACATGCTTTGAATTTAGAAAAAAATTTTTTTAGGAAATTCTTAAGATATCTGCATATCTCAGGAACATATCTAGAGTTCAACGTAAAATATATTATACATTTATAAATATATTCTATATTGAAATCTTAAACTTTATCTGATGTTGTAGAACAAAATATTTCCATAAATCTTCCAACTTATATGCATTTGATTTTCATATATTGAAATTCTAGTATATGGAAATTCTTAAAAATATAAGAAAATAATTATTTTATAATGAGTGTTATGTTGCTATGATATTCAGTTAAAAGTAAGTATTTTTCAATATTAAGTAAAACTTGCAGTAATAGCACCTGATTCAAAAATAAATAAAGTTGCTATTTTTAAATATGTTACAAAAATTATTAACAATATTAAACTTTCAACCAGTTTTAGTTCAAAATTTATCTGACAAATATCGGTAGTGATTTATTGAATTCCTACAAAACTCACTCTAAATCTTATACGTTTCAGTATAAAAAAGAAAAATTTGCAGAAAGAAGTTTCAGCAATCTTTACAGTACACAACCTCACACCTGTTCTCTGTAATCCAATTGAAACCATCCCCGAAATCCATCCTGGAAAAGGCTCTGTTTGAACAGCACCGGAAGAAAAATCACTGCAAATGAATTTCAAAACACCATTCCTGAAGGAGTTATATCCAGAAAACAAAAGATTCCTCACTGCCAGAGGGTGGGTTATGTCAAAGCGCCACTGAAATTGAATTTGATTTCAAACAAACTGACAACTAAAAATCATATCCAAATTGTAAAGCAAACAGGCCATGGAAAGTTCAGAAATTAAACATAAACACAGCCATTCTTGAAATATTAGATTATATCTTCCTTTAAGTTCATTTCACTAATGTTTTGTTCTGAAGTGTCATCATTTTTAAATTATTTTCTATGCGTTATCCTTTATGTCTAGTAAATATTTGATAGAGAACTTTAAGAAAAAAATTTATAATTTTTTATATATGTGCAAAGTAATATATTTTTGAACTGGCGCGATGTAAAAATGCTTAAGAAATGTAATATTTTATGAAGTTATTTCGATATTACGTTTAAGTGAGTATTTATAAGCATATATCCTAATACATTTGAAATTATGGCCAAAACACTTATTTAAATTAATTTTTTTAGTAATAACATAAAGTATGATAAATTTGAATAATTTCATAAAAACAAAATGAATTTAAATTATAGAAATACCTCCTGATATATGTATATAACTAAAACTGAAATGACTGAATGATTGTGCATGAGTGTGTGTGTGTGTGTGTGTGTGTGTGTGTGTGTGTGAGAGAGAGAGAGAGAGAGTTATTAAATTATTTAAACGTATGCATATTATGTTTTTAGAATTTGAAACTAAATTGAATGGACAATATGAAATACATGAAGAAATTTCAAAATATTAAAAGCATTTTTATTCAGAAAATAATGATATTACAATTATGTTTAGAAGAACGTTTTTAAAAAGGAAATAAATTACCCTGTTTAAAATGTGATTGGATAACATCAAAACCAAAATTGTGCCTAAACAATTGTACCAGTTTTAAAATTTAGTTTCAATCCTCAAATTTCTTGACCTTTTCAGACATAAAATTTATCATTGTGTTTTAAGAAATTAAAAATGATGTAATTATATTATTATTACATGAAGAGGCATGTTATGGCTTCTGCTTAATATTAAGGGCCATATATTTGGGAGCTATGATTTAACTCGCATTACAATCATCTGAAGTTCGATCTGACAACTGGAATGATTAAAAAATGGATAAAAAAATGGATGCCATAAATCCTCGATAGGAGCGAAATACGAGATATATCTGGTTACATTTCAAAATCGCCTTTTCCACCAGTCATTATTGATTTGTTTTATTATTCATGCATTCATGACTTCAATAAATGTTGGCAATTCGTTTTATCTGCATGAACACTTTTAAGCAGGGAAAGCAAAGGAACAGCGAATTGCCGAAATATCACATATTACCGAAATACCTAGGGCTTAGTTAGCCTGCAAGCATATGGATGGGACAAGGGCTTGAACTCATCGTTTGGTGTGAATATTGATATATTGTACTAAATTTCAGGTTATAGTACATCCTGTGTACTTTTCCAAGTGGTTCAATAAAAGGGAAATGTTACATTTGAATTTGAAAAAAAAAAAAAATTTATAAATGTATGGTATTCTTGCTTTCAATATATTTTTAATAAAAAACGGATATCAACATCAACAAATTACTTCTCAATGTATGTTCCCCGTGTGGGGCGAGTTCGAATAGCTCCACTGTAGCCATGCATGTCGTAAAAAATGACTAACACGGATACCCAGTACACGGAAATATAACCGGTGGGGTAAAGTTAGACTTCGCCATTTGGGTGCCCGATGTCTGTGGGCCGTAAGGTCTAGAACAAAAGAAGCTGCATTATTTACTATCATGACTTGTCGGTTTAAGTCATGCGGGTCCATGGACTTGATCTAGATGCTGCTGTCGATCTAGTTGGACATGAATTAACATTTTTTAAATTGGATTATAATGGTCATGAATTAATATCTAGATAAAACTTATCATGAATGTCTATTATAAAAAAAGACACGCGAAGCATGTGCAACTTTTTTATTTCATTACAATCTTCGTTATTCAGTTTTATTAAATTTCTTCAATATTTTTAATAAACTTCTTTAATTCAAATATCTTGTTTTTAAAATTGATGATAATTACTCATCTGCGTAAATAGAGAAACTTCAAATAATTTTTTTCGTCAGAAATTTATTTAAACTTTCATAAAAGGGAAATTATCTGTTTCAGTAATAAAAGGCTATCTATGCATTTTTTGCGTCGATTTCACGATTTAAATATTTATTTTGCTGCTTTATTGTTTTTGTTCGTAAAAGTATTTAATTGAATATTGAGAAAAGACCTTAAAAAACGATTCAATTATAATTCGTATATCATTTAGACATGCATCATATATTTCCAATTATACACTAATCAGATTATAAGACAAAGTGCGTTTTTTCTTCAAAAACATTACCCATTCGAAACCCTTATATAAGCAGAAAAATAAAAAAAATAATAATAATGTAAAGTTAAACATGTCGCAGTGAGAGCAATAAAACGGGTGGAATATCAAATTAAATTTTTCTGTCAAATCACTGTAATGGAAAAACTAGACGCCAATAACTGTAGTTTAACTCTGGTAACCTTATCTAAAAATAACAGATTGTTTACATTCAGGCACAGTCGTTGTCTTGTATATCATATGGGGTGTCTGTGCTAGGCTTGCGCGCCATTTGTCTGAAAGATGGGCTTGTAAGAGGAATTCTTATACGTAAATTTGAAACTTCAGGAGATAGCGTCAGCTGAAAATTTTATCTGCAAAATGGCTGATTCTCCTTTCTCCGTAAATTAAAACAAATTTGACTTATGAAAAAAAAAAAAAACGTATTGAATTAGCAAATCAGCAAAATAAAACATTTATTTTTCATTAAACGAATAACTAATTTCATTTATAATTAATAGTTTCTCATAAATTTTAGAAATATCAACTATAAAATGTGTTATGTTTGGCGATTTATCGCTTGTTCTTTTCGCTAACGAAAAAAAAAATTACCTTTTTTTTTCGAGATAAGCAGACCTGTATATAAGCCGACCCTCGTATTTCAGCTTTAGAAAAAGTTATAAAAACTGTTATTAATTTATTATTTTTATGATTTGTTTAATAATTGCAAAATAATACCGGTTTTTTTTTTATTTACATTTACAGCAATTAAATTAAAAAAATAAAGGATCATTGCAGAAACGTTATTATAAAGTAAAATATTAATTATTTTCTAATTCTAAAATTATACCAAGGATTTCCAAAAAATAATTTAAATGTTAATAGTATTATTTTTAAATTATTTCTCAAAAATAAATAAATTATATCTTTTCATAAAATTCAATTATTAATATTTTTTGATTTAAGTAATTTAATTATTTATATGAACTCATAAATTCTTCTGTATTAATGAAATAAAAATTTCTGAATCCAGAAGTTTTTTTTTTTTTTTTTCTTCAAATAAACATAGTTAATGGGAATTTCAACTAAAAGCATTATTTATATTGCATATTAATTACCTTTCTTTTTCTTTTATTCTGTATCAATACATTCTATTATTTTAAGTTGTATAATTTGTATATCAAATGTACATTTCCAAGCACAAAAAAATTACATTTTGTTTTAAAATGATACTTTGTTGAGCATTCTAAAGCGATACATTTAGTAGAGTAAAACAATTTTATACTTTTTCCATTACAAAAAATTATAACTTAGGAGACACTCAATACAATTTATCTTGATAAGTGAACACATTTTTTTTTTGAAATAATTATAGTGATTATTTCTGTATGACATTTTTTTAATTGTAATAAGAATTTTTTTTATTTTACATTGCATTCTTCAGTTTACTTTGCATTAAGTTTTACATTTAAAGTACAAAAAAAAGATTACATTTTGTCATAAAATGCCACTTTATTAAATGTATTGCTTTACTATAGAACGCGTAATAGAGTAAAATAATGTTATACTTTTCCATTTATATATATATATATATTATATATAAATATGCGTAATTTACGAAATTCAATACTATTTATCTTGATAATAACATGAGCCCGTTCATTTATTTTATTTATTTATTTTTTTAAATAAATATATTGATTATTTCTACATGAAAAAGAATATTTTTATAAAAAAAAAATTGATATTTGAACTAACAATTTGAAAATTTTAAAATTTGAATAAGAATTTTTTTTTAAATTTCATATGCGTAATTATGTTAAGTTTTACATTTGCAAGTACGAAAATTACATTTTGTTATAAAATGCCCACTTTATTAAATATTCTACATTCAGTAGAGTAAAACAATGTTATACTTTTGCCATTTCAAAAAAAAAAATAAAAAAAAAAATTACAACTTACGAAACCCCAATACAATTTATCTTGATAACAATGTGAACCCGTTACTTTTTGAAATAATTATATTGATTATTTCTGCATGGAGAAAGAACAAAGTGTCGACAGAAAAAAAAAAATCTTACAATGTGTTTCTACTAAGAGGAAGTTGTTCTGCAAAAGATGGCGCACATTGGTAGGGCTATTAGCGGTGATTGATGTTAAATCAATTGATTGGAAGGCGTTCTCTTTAGCATTTCGCGACATGTGTCGCCCGATTGCACGGTTTCGAATTAAAATGATGGATTCACGATATTAACATAAAACAATTTGTAAAAGAATCGTTGGCAGAGTGCTCATTTAAATATCCGAAAGTAAAAATTCTTTTTCTGTAGATTTGATAAGAAATACTTATTCATTTGTTAATACCAATGATCATTTGAGTCAAAAGTTTTTGTTAAAAGAACAAAAAAAAGAAAGAAAGGAAGAAAAAAACTTTCCATGGTTTTTTGACAACAAAGGAATTCGATTTGTTTAAAATGATTTATTGATATTAAAAAGGCGTTAAGCCTGAAGCAGATTTTGAATTCATTGATTGAAGAGGTGATTTATTCTGATAGAATTCGAAAGCTTTTTTTTTTTTTTTTTGAAAAATTTGGAAATAAATAAATTCTGTAGATATTTTGAGAAAATCAAAATTTGTGCCATCTTATAACTACGTTAAATTGAACAAATATTGCAATATATTGTTTAAAATATAGATTTAATTGATTAATGATTTGAATTCAATGTATCAAAAAATTTTATATCTATTTACAAATCTTTATAATATTTATATTTTTGAATAATTATTTGTATATCAGTCATGTGTGTAATTATTTGCATATATATTCTAATAAATATTTTTGATAAACAATTAGCTATACATGATTTAATAATTGACGCAGATTTTTAACTAAAGAAATATATTAAAATATTATTTTGATAGCTTAAATCTACCTTCATTTTTTTTATCTGTGAAAGTATCATATTTCTTTTTGATGCTTTTCAAATTTGCATCATCTCAATGATAAAATTTTAATAACAGTTTAACATATTTCGAATTTGTTATGATTATGAATAAAAAATAATTAATTAAATATACGAATATAAATGCTATTCTGATTATATATATTTTTTTTATAATTCATGGGAACGCTAAAGATATTGTTTACACATTTCTTTTTTTAAAGCAATCACACGCTGGAGATTAATTGCAAAATTATCCATTAAATAATGATAAATTTACTAAAGCGAAATACTGAATAGTGTCGAATTAGCATTTTATGCAATAAAACAAATGAATAAAAATTATATTTTTAGAATATGCATAATTTCAAAAACATAAAATGTTTAATAATATTCAGAAACTGAAAACTTGGGAAAGATTTGGGGAAAAACAAATACGCAATTTATTATACATTAATTTTTATAACGCACTAATTGTTATAAACACACTTCCAAGTCAAAAGAATATAATTCAAGAGGAAAACGTTCAATAATTTGAAAAAAATTAACAAATGAATATTAATGTACTAGTATAACAAACTTAAGCATTGCCATTTTTAAAAGTTTGAATTAATTTGTGAATCCAAACAAACAGTAGAAATGTATCAATATTGATAAAATTTTCTGAATTGTGCACATTCAGGATAAATATTTTTTAAAAAATTAATCCACTACCCTTAAAATTAAGAAAAGGTAAAGTTTTACAAATATACAAAGACCAAATTTATCGAAGGGACCTGATGGTTGAATGACCAGAACTTCTGGCGCTCAGTACCAGAGGGTTCGAGTGTTGACGGTGCCATGAATGTTTGTAGTGGTTCGGAATTCTGATTAAACTCTAGGTCCCAGTCTAATATGACTACAGAGAGGGGGACGTAGGGGTGACAACCCTAAAAAACAAAATGTCTGTAAAAGATAACTTATCCTGTCTTCAAATCTGCCAGTAGACGAATGGCTTTGGCCTACCAAGGGGCTGTTGCAGTCTAATATGACTACAGAGAGGGGGGACGTAGGGGTGACAACCTAAAACAAAATGTCTGTAAAAAGATAACTTATCCTGTCTTCAAATCTGCCAGTAGACGAATGGCTTTGGCCTACTAAGGGGCTGTTGCAGTCTAATATGACACAGAGGGGGACGGACGTTGCAGCAACCCTAAAACAAAATGTCTACAATGACTTCAAATCTGCCAGTAGACGAATGGCTTTGCCTAGGGGGGGCAGTCTAATATGCACAGAGAGGGGGACGTAGGGGTGACAACCCAAAAACAAAATGTCTGTAAAAAGATAACTTATCCTGTCTTCAAATCTGCCAGTAGACGAATGGCTTTGGCCTACCAAGGGGCTGTTGCAGTCTAATATGACTACAGAGAGGGGGACGTAGTGGTGACAACCTAAAACAAAATGTCTGTAAAAGACAATTTATCCTGTCTTCAAATCTGCCAGTAGACGAATGGCTTTGGCCTACCAAGGGGCTGTTGCTCCAATGTAAAAGATAAGAAGAAACCTCAAATATCAATTCACTAATTATTTGAAAATCATATCTACAGGATATTTTTTTAATAAAATAAATACTTTCCAATTGTTAGCAATAAGATCATTTGATTAAATTTTATATTCTACATAACACATTGACATTCCCAAAACAAATCTTTTTTTTCAAGAAATAAATCTAATAACATGTAATTTTAGAAAATAACATATTTTAATTATTATTTTTTATTCATGTTTTCTTTTAAAGTAGTATGTTTTAATTATAACTATAACATGGAATTTTAACAAAAACATGTACATAAATTTTTGCTAATTTAAATTACTTTGAACATGAGTACATAATTGTATTAAATTAAAATACTTGTTGTTACCAATATACTGTGTCTTAAATCGACATTTATACCATTCAAAACATATTGAACGTGACATATAAATCTTTATTCTGAGAACTTTCATTTAAATATTGCTATTATTAACTACAACTGTCATGAAACATTCACGAATAAATTTTTGTAAAAGAAACAGCTATACATACTTTTGTTAGTTTAACTTTCTTTTGACTTATGTTTTTTGTTGTTGCTTTACTTACTGCAACTTAAAATCCACATTTATAATATTCAAAGCCTGCTTAAAGCAATGTAAAACTAACTATACAGAATTATTGAAGAATCAAATAACCCTACAAATAATAAATACTTACAAAAATTAATTCAGTACACCTAAAGTAAAAAAATTTAAAGTTCTAAAATATACAAATCACTCAAAAATCAATTCAAAATTATTTGAGAATAATGACTACATAATATTTTTTTAAATAAACACTTTCTAATTATTAGAGATAAGATTATTTGATGAAAATTTATATTCTATATAATACACTAACATCCACAAAAATAAATGATTTTCAAGAAATTATTTAAATAACATGTAGTTTTATAAAATGAATGCTTACCTCTATTCAGATATTTTTTAAATGTACTACATTTTAATTATAACTAACAAGAAATATTCAAGAAATTTGTTTTAGAAAATCATGTACATATATTTTTGCTAATTTAAATTACTTGCAAACATGTACATATCATTTTGTTAAATTAAAAATACTTGTTACTTATATAATGTGTCTTAAGTCTACATTTATACCATTCAAAGAATATTGGATGCAACATGTAAATATTTATTCTTAGAACTTTCATTTAAATATTGCTATTTTTAACTACAACTGTCATGAAATATTCACGAATAAATTTTGTAAAAGAATCTATGCATACTTTTGTTAGTATAACTTTCTTTTAACTTATGCTTTTTGTTATTGCTTACTTACTGCAACTTAAAATCTGCATTTATAATATTCAAAGCATGACTTAAAGCAATGAAAAAACTTAGCTATACAGAATTATTGAAGAAGCAAATATAAATACCAAATATTTCTGAACTTCGGTGTATATTTTCTTTAAAATTTGAAAAGCAGCCTCATAGCTACGATAAATCTTAATAAAAGAATCAACTCTTTGAATTCTTGAGTATAACTATATCAATGAGAGTGAATTCACTTATTTCTTCCTTTCTATTCACTTAAACTCTTCTGTGAAACATATTTCCATTCGAGAAACAAGATTTCAAAAGAAAGGTCGAAAGGAGCTTTATTCGAATAATATAAGAAATCAGATATTTTAAGAAAATCAAATTGACTTCACTTTACGTCTTCTCTCATATTGCTGGAAGACAATTTCAAAACGCAATTCGAAGAAAATGAGGAAATATGATAGTTTAGATTTTTCTTTCTCTAGAAAAGAACTGCCGCCTGCATTATTTATTTCGGAATTGTGTAGATATGTCAAGACAAAATAAAAACCTTCAGAAATTTTTCACTTACAAGGAAGGAGGACTCAGTAGTGTGCTTTTGGGAAGTATGTGATTTTGTTATTTTGCATTGTCAATCGCTATGGAATTCAAATTCAAAATATAAATAAGTTAGAATTAATGGGCTGCATTGAGTATTCTAAATGTTTTTTATTGGAATATTCTTCTTTAGATTTATATGCTTTTGCAAGATAAAAGTTTTTGTATTTTTTTATTTCTATATTTTGTTTATATTTTATATATATATATATATATATTATAATTAATAAGATGTGCTTATTGACTTAATATCATGAATATAATTTAATATATGTTTGGTTTTTGTAATCATCAAATTAAACATTGACTAGATATTGTATCGACTTTTTTTTATATTCATTTTTAAAATTATTTGCTTATAAAAATGTATATTAGTAAATAAATACTATTTCGATGAAATCATTAAAATAAAATGTAATTTTAGAAAATTAATGCTTTTTAACAATAAATATCCATGCAGGTTTTTAAATTTCAAAATGTACAAATCCCTAAATTTTTTAATTATATGTAACAAAAAATATTCTCGAAATCCATTTTAGACAAAAAAAAGAAATTGGTTTTATTTTTGCCAACTATTTTTATATTTAAATTGTGAATATGTATACATAATTTTGTTAAACTAAAATACTTTTATTACTTAAATACTGTGTCTTAAATCTACATTTATACCACTCAAACATATTGAATACGATATATAAATCTTTATTCTGAGAACTTTCATTTAAATATTTGCTATTTTTAACTACAACTGTCATGAAATATTCACGAATGAAATCTTAAAAGAAACAGCTATTGTTAGTTTTTTTTAGTTTTAAATTGTTAGTTTTTAACTTATGCTTTTGTTATTGCTTACTTACTGCAACTTAAAATCTACATTTATAATATTCAAAGCATAGCTTAAAGCAATGAAAAACTTAACTATACATAATTATTGAAGAAGCGAATATAAATAACAAATATTTCTGAACTTCAGCATGTATTTTCTTTAAAATTTGAAAAGCAGCTTTATAGCTACGATAAATCTTAATAAAAGAATCAACTCTTGAATTCTTCGAGTATAACTATATCAATGAGAGTGAATTCACTTACTTTTTCCTTTCTATTCGGCGAAACATATTTCATTCGAGAAACAAGATTTCAAAAGAAAGGTCGAAAGGAGCTTTATTCGAATAATATAAGAAATCAGATATTTTAAGAAAATCTCATTGACTTCACTTTACTTCGTCTCTCATATTGCTGGAAGACAATTTCAAAAACGCAATTCGAAGAAAATGAGGAAATATGATACTTTAGATTTTTCTTTCTCTAGAAAAGAGCTGCCGCCTGCATTATTTATTTCGGAATTGTGTAGATATGTCAAGATAAAATAAAACCTTCAGAAGTATTCACTTACAAGGAGGAGGATTCAGTAGTGTTCCTTGGGAAAGTATTTGATTTTGTTATTTTGCATTGTCAATCGCTATGAAATTCAAATTCAAAAATATAAATAAGTTAGAATTAATGGGTTGCATTGAATATTCTACATATTTTTTATTGGAATATTCTTTTTTAAATTGAATTTATATGCTTTTGAACATCTAAAAGTATTTATATGAAAGATAAAAAAATATTTATAATAATATAGAAGTATTTATATGCAAATTCTGAAAAAGTATTTTTTAATTTTAATTTTAATATTTTATATATATAATATAATATATTAGCATGTGCCTATTTATAATAATATAGAAGTATTTATATATATATTTTTTTAATTTATTTTATATATATAATTATAATATAATTAACATGTTGCCTATTGAATAAATATCATTAATATAATTTAATATTTCTTCGACTTTTGTAATCATCAAAGCAAAAGTGATTAGATACTGTATCGCCTCTGATTAGGTTAGATGATTAAACTAAATATTGTATCGCTTTTGTATTGTATTTTTTATATTCATTTTTAAAATTATTTGTTTATAAAAATGTGTGGTTAAAAAAACTTGCGTTTTTTTATGTATTCTTCAATGCAATCATATCTACTTTATATTTCGCAATTTTAAAATGGAACATGCTTTTTAACAATAAATAACATGGAGGTATAAATAAACATTCACAATAGAAGAATAAAACCTTAAATTCATACTAACACCTTTTAGCTATGTCAAGACAAAATAAAACATTTACAAGTAGTCACTTTCAAAAAAATAATTGGTCTTACTTTTCGGGCATAGTAGTATTTTTCTAATTTAAATTAATTGTGAACATGTATACATAATTTTGTTAAATTTAAATACATTTAATTACTTATATATAATGTGTCTTAAATCTGCTTTTATGACATTAAAAACATATTGACTACGACATATAAATCTTTATTCTGAGAACTTTCTTTTAAATATTGCTATTTTTAACTACAACTGTCATGAAATATTCACGAATAAAACTTAAAAGAAACAGCTATACATACTTTTGTTAGTTTAACTTTCTTTTAACTTATGCTTTTGTTATTGATACTTACTGCGATTTAAAAATCTGCATTTATAATATTCAAAGCATGGCTTAAAGCAATATAAAACTTAACTATATAGAATTATTGAATAAGCAAATATAAATAACAAGTATTTCTGAACTTCGGTGCATTTTTTTTTAAATTTGAAAAGCAGTGTTATAGCTACGATAAATCTTAATAAAAGAATCAAGTCTTGAATTCTTGAGTATAACTATATCAATGAGAGTAAAGTTACTTAGTTCGTCCTTTCTGTTCACTTAAACCCTTCTGTTGACTTCTGTGAAACATATTTCAATTGAGAAACAAGATTTCAAAAGAAAGATCGAAAGGAGCTTTATTCGAATAATATAAGAAATCAGATATTTTAAGAAAATCTCATTGACTTCACTTTACTTCGTTTCTTATATTGCTGGAAGACAATTTCAAAACGCAATTCGAGGAAAATGAGGAAATAATGCTTCTCTAGAAAAGAGCTGCATTATTTATTTCGGAATTGTGTAGATTTGTCAAGACAAAATCAAACCTTCAGAAGTATTTACTTATAAGAAAGGAGGATTCAGTAGTGTGCTTTGGGAAGTATGTGATTTTGTTATTTTGCATTGTCAATCGCTATGGAATTCAAATTCAAAAATATAAATAAGTTAGAATTAAGGGGCTGCATTGAATGTTATAAATGTTTTTCATTGGAATATTCCTCTTTAAATTGTATTTAAATGTTTTTATATCATTATACTTAGAAAATATTTTTTTTACAATTCCTACTATTAGTTCACACTCTCTCCTTATATATATCGTGTTCAAATTTTCAAACGTTAATAAAATACTTTTTATTCATCTACTCAAGTTTAAAAAATGTATTTGAACTCGCAGTGGATGACACTTGATGTTAATACAGTTTTTCAAATATTAATTCATTAATTAAATTTAATTAATTAATTTTAGTTTTTTTTTTTTAGATTTGAGTTGCATGCATATACCAATAGATGGAGTCAGATTAGAGGAAAATTTCAACTTTATTTATATTGGACTTTCTGCATTATAGTGAAAAAAAAAGTAGTAATTGACTTTTTTTTATATTACTTGTTTATCTACAATTATTTCTACTTCGTTTAGCGCAATTTTAAAGCAGAACATGATTAACAGTAAATAATACAGAGGTATAAATAAACATTCAAAACAGAACTAGGAAGCCCTACATTCAAACAGCACATTTTAGATATGTCAAGACAAAATAAAACCTCCAGAAGTATTCAATTACACGGGAGGATGATACAGTAAAATTGCAGCCCACTGTGCTTTCGAAAATCTGTGATTTTGCATTGTCAATCGCTATGGAATTCAAATTCAAAATATAAATAAGTTAGAATTGAAGGCCTGCATTGAATCTTTTACATATTTTTTATTAGAATACTCTTCTTTAAATTGCATTTATATGCTTTTGTAACATGAGAGTTAAAAAAAAATATTGTAATCAACAAGATATATTAAATTATATTAATTTAATAAGCATTTGATTCCATTTTGGTAGTTGTCAACAGAAAACTTATTTGATAAATGGTTTTTGTATCGCTTATTTTAAATTCAATTTTAAAATTGTTTGTTTATAAAAATGTATTAATCAAAACAGACTTGTGTGTTTGTATGTATTATTTCACTGCAATCATGTATACTTCCTTTAGCTAAATTTTGAAACGGAAAATTTTTTTAACAATAATAACACAGATGTATAAAAAACCCATTTAAAACAGATGGCTTGGTTTATCGCTTTAAGGTCATTTTATACACACGAGTGCTAATTGGACGGGACCTACAGTTTAAAGTGGATAATACACTAACATCCACAAAAATAAATAATATTTCAAGTAATTAAACTAACATATAGTCTTGGAAAAATTAATGCCTAACTCTATTCAAGCCTTCTTTCATATGCACTATGTTTTAATTATAACTAACATGAAGTATTCACGAAATCCATTTTATTAAGAAAGATGTACATATATTTATGCTAAAACTACTGGTGATCCAGTATATATAATTAAAATACTTTTTAGTTATATACTGCGTCTTAAATCTATATTTATACCATTCAAAATATATATAATGCGACATATAAATCTTTATTCTGAGAACTTTCATTTAAGTATTGCTATTTTTAACTACAAATGTCATGAAATATCCACGAATAAAATCTTAAAAGAAACAGATATACATACTTTTGCTAGTTTAACTTTCTTTTGACTCATTGCTTTTGTTATTGTTCACTTACTGCAACTTAAAATCTACATTTATAATATTCAAAGCATGGCTTAAAGCAATGTAAAACTTAACTATACAGAATTATTGAAGAAGCAAATATAAATAACAAATATTTCTCAACTTCAGGGTGTATTTTCTTTAAAATTTGAAAAGCAGTGTTACAGCTACGATAAATCTTAATAAAAGAATCAACTCTTGAACTCGAGTCTAACTGTCTCAATGAGAGTGAATTCATTTACTTCGTCCTTTCTATTCACTTAAGTCCTTATGTTAACTTCTACGAAACAGATTTCAATTCGAGAAACAAGATTTCGAAAGAAAGGTCGAAAGGAGCTTTATTCGAATAATAGAAGAAATCAGATATTTTAATCTTAAAAATCAAATTGACTTCACTTTTTACGTCGCCTCTCATATTGCTGGAAGACAATTTCAAAACGTAATTCGAAGAAAATGAGGAAAATATGATAGTTTAGATTTTTCTTATTCTAGAAAAGAGCTGTCGCCTGCTTTATTTATTTCGGAATTGTGTAGATATGTCAATATAAAATAAAACCTTCAGAAGTATTCACTGACAAGGAGGGATGATTCAGTAGTGTCCTTTGGGAAGTATGTGATTTTGTATTTTGCATTGTCAATCGCTATGGAATTCAAATTAAAAAAATATAAATAAGTTAGAATTAAAGGGCTGCATTGATTATTCTAAATGTTTTTTATCGGACTTAAAATATATTCTCATTATATATATATATATATATATATATATATTATTTAATATATATTATATAATCAACAAGATATATTAAATTATATTAATTTAATAATCATTTGATTTGATTTTGTTAGTTGTCAACACAAAACTTATTTGATAAATGGTATTTGTATCGCCTTTTTTTTTTAAATTCAATTTTAAAATTATTTTCTTATATAGATTCGTTAATTAAAATATATTTGTGTTCTCCATGTATTATTTAATTGCAATAATATCTTCTTCGTTTAGCTCAATCTTAAAACGGAACATATTTTTTAACAATAAATAACACAGATGTATTAAAAAAAAACATTCAAAGAAAATAGATTGGTTTATCGCTCTACTGTCATTTTAAGTACACGAGTGCTAATTATACCGGGACCAACAGTTTAAAGTGGATAATATACTAACATTCACAAAAATAAATATTATTTCAAGAAATTAAACTAGCATGTAGTCTTAGAAAAAATTATTGCCTACCTCTATTCAGGCATTCTGTTATATACACTATGGTTTAATTATAACTAACATGAAATAATCACGAAATCCATTTTAGGAAAAAAAAACATGCACATATATTAATGCTAAATTAAACTACTTGTGATCATATACATATAATTTTTAATAATTAAAATTCAAAAATATGAATGAGTTATTAATGGGCTGCATTGAATATTCTAAATGTTTTTATTGGAATATTCTTCTTTAAATTGTATTGATATACTTTGATATTAGATTTAAACCTCTGTTTTTTTATTTCAATTGTTAATATTTTGTTTATATATGTATAAATATTTATATAATAAATATTATAATTAATAAGATATTCTCATTACCTTAATATAATTTAATATATGTTGGATTTTTATAATCATCAAGGCAAAAGTAATTAGATATTGTATCGCCTCTGATTAGATTAGATTGTTAAATTAAATATCGTATCGCTTTTGTATTGTCTTTTTATATTCATTTTTAAAATTACTTGTTTATAAAAATGTGTGGATCAAAAAAAGAATTGCGTTTTTTTATGTATTATTTCAATGCAATCATATCTACTTTAATTTTCGCAATTTTAAAATGGAATATAATAAACAATAAATAACACTGAGATATAAATAAACATTCAAAATAGAAGCACAAAGCCCTAAATTCATACTAGCACCTTTTAGATATGTCAAGACAAAATAAAACTTTCACATGTATTCATTTACAAGAAAAAAAAATTGGTCTTACTTTTTGGTCACAGTAGAATTAGTCTACTTTAAATTACTTGTGAACATGTATACATAATTTTGTTAAGTTTAAATACCTTTTATTACTTATATATAATGTGTCTTAAATCTGCTTTTAAACCATTCAAAACATATTGAATGCGACATATAAATCTTTATTCTGACAACTTTCGTTTAAATATCGCTATTTTTAACTACAACTGTCATGAAATATTCACGAATAAATTTTGTAAAAGAAACAGATATGAATACTTTTGTTAGTTTAACTTTCTTTTAACTGATGCTTTTGCTATTGCTTACTTACAGCAACTCAAAATCTGCATTTATAATATTTAAAGTATGGCTTAAAGCAATGTAAGACTTAACTATACAAAATTATTGATGAAGCAAATATAAATAACAAATATTTCTTAACTTCAGCATGTATTTTCTTTTAAAATTTTGAAAGCAGCGTTATAGCTACGATAAATCTTAATAAAAGAATCAACTCTTGAATTCTCGAGTATAACTATATCAATGAGAGTGAATTCACTTATTTCTTCCTTTCTATTCACTTAAGTCCTTCTGTTGTCTTCTGCGAAACATATTTCAATTCGAGAAACAAGATTTCAAAAGAAAGGTCGAAAGGAGCTTTATTCGAATAATATAAGAAATCAGATATTTTAAGAAAATATCATTGACTTCACTTTACTTCGTCTCTCATATTGCTGGAAGACAATTTCAAAACGCAATTCGAAAAAATGAGGGAATATGATAGTTTAGATTTTTTCTTCTCTAGAAAAGAACTGCCGCCTGCATTATTTATTTCGGATTTGTGTAGATATGTCAAGACAAAAATAAAACCTTCAGAAGTATTCACTTACAAGGAGGGAGGATTCAGTAGTGTGCTTTGGGAAGTATGTGTTTTTGTTATTTTGCATTGTCAGTTGCTATGGAATTCAAATTCAAAAATTTAAATAAGTTAGAATTAATGGGCTGCATTGAATATTCTGAATGTTTTTTAATGGAATATTCCTCTTTAAGGTGTATATAAATGCTTATATAACATTAGATTTAAAATTTTTTTTTTTTTTTTTCAATTTTTTAATATTTCAACTTATATATATATATTTATATAATAAATATTATAATTAATAAGATATGCTCATTACTTTAATATACTTAATATAATTTAATATTTGTTGGATTTTTAGAATCATCAATGTAAAAGTGATTTGATATTATATTGCCTCTGATTAGATTAGATTATTGAATTAAATATTGTATCGTTTTGTATTGTCTTTTTATATTCAATTTTAAATGATTTGTTTATAAAAACGTGGATCAAATAAGACTTGTGTTTCTTTTATGTACACTATTTCAATGCAATCATATCTACTTTATTTTTCGCATTTTTTTAAATGGAATATAATAAACAATAAATAACACTGAGATATAAATAAACATTCAAAATAGAAGCACAAAGCCCTAAATTCATACTACCACCTTTTTAGATATGTCAAGACAAAATAAAACTTTCACATGTATTCATTTACAAGAAAAAAAAATAGGTCTTACTTTTGCGCCTGGCAGTATTTTTCTTAATTAAAATTACTTGTGAACATGTATACGTAATTTTGTCAAATATAAATAATTTTATTACTTATATATACTGTGTCTTAAATCTGCTTTTATACATACAAAACATATTGAATGCGATATATAAATCTTTATTCTGAGAACTTATTTAAAAATTTCTATTTTTAACTACAACTGTCATGAAATATTCACAAATAAATTTTGTAAAAGAAACTATGCATACTTTTGTTAGTATAACTTTTTATTTAATGCTTTTGTTATTGCTTACTTACTGTGACTAAAAATCTACATTTATAATATTCAAAGCATACTTAAAGCAATGTAAAACTTAACTATACAGAATTATTGAATAAGCAAATATAAATAACAAGTATTTCTGAACTTCGGTGCATTTTTTAAAATTTGAAATGCAGCGATTACAGCCACGATAAATCTTAATAAAAAAAGAATAAACTCTTGAACTCTCGACTCTAACTGTATCAATGACAGTGAATTCATTTACTTCGTCCTTTCTATTCACTTAAGTCCTTCTGTTGACTTCACTAAACATATTTCAATTCGAGAAACAATATTTCAAAAGAAAGATCGAAAGGAGCTTTATTCGAATAATATAAGAAATCAGATATTTTAAGAAAATCTTATTGATTTCACTTTACTTCGCTTCTCATATTGCTGGAAGACAATTTCAAAAGGAATTCGAAGAAAATGAGGAAATATGATAGTTTAGATTTTTCTTCTCTAGAAAAGAGCTGCAGCGTGCATTATTTATTTCGAAATTGTGTAGATATGTCAAGACAAAATAAAAGCTTCAGAAGTATTCACTTACAAGGAAGGAGGATTCAGTAGTGTGCTTTGGGAAATATGCGATTTTGTTTTTGCATTGTCAATCGCAATGGAATTCAAATTCAAAAATATAAATAAGTTA